>FIZR01000778.1:0-12031 GCA_900060175.1 Ferrisia virgata | reverse complement strand
GTACCTTCTGGGGCTTATCGTAATATGTCTCGAAAATCTGACTGAAAACGCATCGCGATTCCTGTTCTCAAACGTCTGAAGGGTAAAATCCATCCCCCTTTCTGATAAACGTCTGTATCTTCTCACACATGACAGGTATGGAAAAATTTCTCATATAATATTTGTAGCTTGAAGTATCAGGAATATTTCAAGTTATTTGCAAAATTTCAATCTGGCCACTCCCCCATTCCGTATTTCACAAACCGTGCACGATCTTTGGTTATCAATAATAATGGGTTTCGTTTGTTTTAAACGTCTTTCTTTTAACGTAAGGATAAAAATTTTTGGGTAATAAAAACCACGTCAAATGATGCAAAAAAAATCGAGAAAATGTGAATTTTTGGCAGCTTACTATAGCGGAATAGCGGGAGGTAAGGTGTTCAAAAATGGGCTATTTTGCCTCTACTTTCCAAACAAGATTTTTAAATTACCATGAGAACGCAAGTTTTTGGTGTAAAAGAGAAAAACCACGTTATACAGTCATCCCCCTCCCCTCAAACACTACAATGAGGAGTTTTTCAATTTTGAATTTTAGACACAGCTCGTCATCGGATCTCAAAAGTGATGCGATATTCGTGTCTTGTGAGATCAGTTTATTCGAAATCGACTCCAAGGATGTGAAAATTACTTCAAATGGAAATCCGACGGGGCTGATGCTTCCGAGTCTTACCCTCACCCCCCCCCCCATCTCTAAGAGAGATATGAGATATTGAATACCTCTCGACCTGAAAAATTTTTGTTCATCTCCTACATTGATAATATCAAAGTTCATAATTATATTACCAATTGCTGCATTTTGTTTGAAATGCAACTGCCACTATTCTACCATCATACGTGATGTGTGTGTAGGAGGGGGGAGGAGGTTTACCATACGAGTAGAGGTTGAAAGCTATTAAATTCCGAGTATGTGTATTCTCCTGGTGATTCTGAAAAACTTTTAATCCATTGAGCATGGTCGTATGTCAGTTAGTTTTGGGGCATTTTGACGACTATTTTGTAGAATGGGGGGGGAGTGGTCTGTTCAAAAATTTTCACATAACTCGAAATATTCCCAATATTTTAAACTACAAATTTTATTTCAGAAATTTTTCGTTAACGGCCATATCTGAGGAGATAAGAACGTTTCTCGGAAAGAGAGCTGGATCATTGGCAGAGAGAGAGGGGAGAATAGCTCCCCTCCTTCAAGATGAAGAACTTGAGAATTTTTCTTATTTATGCCAATTTTTTATCATAAAACGGCTGAAAATGCTCTTTTAAATTGTTTCCGTCTGATTCATTCTCTTCAATTTATATCTCAAAAAATCAATGTTGTTTTTTATACCGTTCGCTCTTTATTAAAAAAAAAACAAAGCCTTACCCAACCAGGTGAAAAAAGTTTACGGCCCTTCCTTTGAGGCATTCTTCGTTGTACTGATGTATTGTTGGTTGAGATTCGCTCCTGTTTTCTCACATTTATTATGAAGAAATTTTTTGAATTTTTAAAATAAATTATAAAAATCTACAGAGATTCGCCATTCATGTAGAGAAAAATGTATTAGCAGCACGGCTGTATATACTGATAAGTGGGGGAAAGGGAAGACTTTCAAACCCTCCCTGAGCAAATTCTCTTGAATTTTTATATGTAAAAGCGCATCTAAATCCTGATTTTCTGACCCCTTGTGCTAAAAATTTTCAGCATCGCGTTGCTTAAGACGTATGTATCATCTTTTTTAGTAAAAATTGTCACCAACCCCCCCCCCCCCTCGCCCATCCACACGAAAAAGCAGAATACGATTACGTTACTAATATTAGCGGAAGGCGGCTAGAGTTGACTGAAATGTTGAGGGGGGGATGCTCATAGTTGATGTGCGGGGATCACCCCATCCCTGAGGGCTACGAGGGGGCACAATGAGGCTGAAAAGTCGAAGTCCGCGAAAAGCATATGTAGAACCTACACTTAATCTACTTACCAATTTTTCAATTTCCTAGCTCAGTTTGGAGGGGTGACGGAGGAGGGATAGCCCTTTTTCGAGGTCAAAAGAGGGAAAAACCTCATATCTTCTCTCCTAATTGAGCTAGAAAGCTGATTTTTGAATATGCTGTACAACTTTGAATCGTTTATCGATTGGCTTAAAAAGGAACCATTTTTGCGATTTTAGCCCCTCAGCACCCCCTGCCCCAAAATTGAGCATTACTGAATTTTCGACCGAGGTCAACTGCACTCCAAAATATCAAATTTGGATGCTAATCTAAGCCTATTTCCCAAATTTGATCAATTTTTGTCGATAACAAGCTGAATAAATGATATTTGGATTTGAAAAAAAAAATGAAAAAATGAAAATAAATATCTGATACGTCCAAAAATGATCGTTACGGTTTTTTAAAACTTTTTGTTGATAATTTCTCTCTCCTACCCCTCCCTCCCTTTATCCACCAAACGTCGATAGACCGTCGTAATAACCTGGTTTTCATTGGTAATACGACATGGAAAATCAGGCTAAAAATCTGCTACGTACCAGAGCATTCCCCCTTTTTTAAAGCTCCATTTTACTGTATCTTTTTCAACATTCTACATGCATACGCAACGCCTAATAAAAAAAAAAAAAGTATGAAAAATATACACGATACCGAATAGTGTTAAAACCACAGTAGTATTTGTCAATAATATGTCAGTAACGAGATGAACCTAAATCGAGACACAATGTGGCTGATATGATGACTGTACGCGTAGTGTACTTGTACGTGGCAGCATAATTAATTTTTTATTTCATTAACCGTCCCATCTGTAATTCGCCTACACAACGCCTAATGTATAATTTTACTATGTGCCGGGTACGTAAACGATACGATACTACGTAACGTATTCGTATTCGTTGTAACATCGCGCATAGAAATCGATGATGACATGTATACTCCTTCTGTGCTGTGGCGAATGAAAAAAAAAAAAAAAAAAAACGCGTTGGGAAAGGGGCTGAAATCAATTACCAATTTTTCACTCGAATGCAACAACATTCCGAACTCAGAATGGATTCAATTTACATTCAAATACGACGCTGATGTACGAACCAACCAACCAAATGGTGTATATGGTTGAGCTTGAGCTCGAAATTCTCAGCTAATAAAAGTAGTAGATAAGCATCGATGGAAATTCTCGCTGGGGTGAGTTATTGAGAATATTTTAAACATTTCTTTTAATGTTAACGTATATGCATTAGGGTTGATTGAAAAATAATGAAAAATTTATGATTTGGCTAGTTTTTGGATACGTATATAAGGTTTCATTGAGTTACTCAGTGGTTGGAGTGGTAGTCCTGAAGGTTGCATTTGCATGTAGAAAAAAAAATTTTTTAGTCAGTTTTGAACAAAAATAGAAAAAAATTTTAATTTCGAAGGTAAAATGTGAGAAAAGCGAAACGATTGCGCAACAAAGCGAGGAACATCGATGAGAGACTGTGATTAAAAAAATCAAGAGTGAAATTCAAAAGGTTTGCAGGCTGTGACTATGTAAGTATAAAAAAATTTAGTTGAAAAATTATAATTTTTTTCTGTTTTTTTTTGTAGGTAACTTCTGAAAAAGTTACTATGAGTTCCCTATTAAAAACCTTTAAAAGGACTAGCAGTTTACCCCCCCCCCCCATTATATAATCTAGGCAGAAACCCTTCTAGGTTATTTACCAACAAACAAACAAACAAACATATTAAATGTTATAAAAATGGAAAATCATGAACTCTTGAGAAAAAAATTAATAAATTTCAACATTTCACAGTTTTTTGGGCGAAAATAAAATTTTGAAAATATCATATCTGTCGAAAAAAAAGGCATTTAACCGATGTATTGGATTTTTTTTCGAATTAAGCAATAATTCTGAGACAATAAATTCAAATACGTATTGATTTCATTCGCCTAGTTCATGCAGAGAGAAACAAAAGAAGCTGTAGTATTTCTGAAGTGTAACTTTCGAGTGGTTTTATACGAGTATAACTATTTGAGAAAATTTCAACTACTGAACTGGTAACTTTAGTATTAATGCTCGAATTTATTCAACTTCAAACTGGAAAAGTTTTGTGGATCTGGGTATCTATGTAGCGTACGTTAACATGGTATATTGTTTCTTAATCGATTCTACTTTTGGGAAAATTTTTCATCAGAAATAAACGTGACTTGAGGCGTGAACTGAATGAACTCTTTGAGTACCCGAAATATACAGGATATTAATCGAAGCGATGGCTCGGTGCTGTATGAAAGTTTGAAACTTTTCGATTAAAAGTGAGAATAAACATGTAGTCAGCAAGCGCATTTGAACCATTGCGAGTCTCGTTTGTTGAAGAATGCGAATGACCAATGAAAACTCGTCTTTCTTTTTAAGATTGCATCACTATTTGCTCATTTATAAAATTTTCTGTTTTTTGACACTTGCAAGATTTGTAGCTGAAAAAAATTACAGGAGTTGTGCAAGAAATCGTATATTGAATTTGAAGAAGGTGTGTTTCAATTTTCGGTCTCTCTGCGGTCGTTGAGTTAAAAAATTCCAAAATCTGAAAATTAGAAAAATCGACCAAAAAAACCATATATTTGGGGCCTGCGAAGGTGTGAAATAGGGCTGAAAAGTCGAGATCCCCAAAAAGCACGGATAGTGCTCCTACTAAATGTACACGTCAAATTTCAACTTCCTAGCTCATTTTGGTGCGGAGATAGGCGAAGAACAGTCCTTTCCAAGGTCAAAAAGAGGAAGAAACTGCCAGACGTGAAATGGAGTCGAAACGTCGAGACCCGCGAAAGGTACAGCTAGGGCCCTACTAAATTTACATGCCCAATTTCAAGTTCCTAGTTCAATTTGGAAGGGAATTATGCGAGGAACAAACTCAAAAAATGAGGAAAAAACGACCAAAAACCCACTTTTTTGGTGCTGTGAGGGGTACAATGGAGCTAAAAAGTCGAGACCTTTAAAAGAAAAATCTAGGGCCTCAACTAAACGTACATATCAAATTTCAAGTTCCTAGCTCAATTTTGTGGAGAGATATGTGAGGAACAGCTCTTTTTTAAGGTCAAAAAGGGGGAAACTCTGATATCTCCCCTCTTAATTGACTTAGGAGGTTGATTTTTGGATATGTTATACAACTTTGGATTCTCTATCGATTGATTTAGAAAAAAAAACAAATTTTACGTTTTTGGCCCCTCAGAACTCCCTCCCCTAAAATAGGGCAAGGCTGAATTTTGATCTAAGGTCATCCCCACTCATAAATATCTAATATGTTACCAAACTGAGCCAATTGACCAAATCGGAGCGATTTTTATCAGTATCGAGCAGAGTAAATGATTTTAATGTTCAGGGGAAAAAAATAAAAATGAATATCTGGCATGGCCAAAAACTGTCTTAATGGTCTTCTAGGACCCCAAAACGGATTTTGTTGGTATTCCTCCGCCCAACCGCCGTTGATCGATAGTCTATAATAGCCTGGTTTTCATTGATAATATGGCATGGAAAATCAGGCTAAAAAGTCACGAGCTGGGAATATTGTGAAATAAAAAATTATCAAAAATATACCAAACTTCCATACCAATAACTCTAGAAATCCATTTGTAACGAGATAAATTAAAAAAAGCTCGAATTAATGTACTTGTTCTCATCAGTAAAATTCTTAATAGATATAAATTCATTTGCCATCATTTTTACCAGTATCTGCATCTTGACGTTTTTAATTCAATTTATTACTCTTTACGAAGAATAATATTTTAAGCAAACAAATATTTATATTGATGATACCGCAGCAAAACGATTAAATGGATCATTTGACTTATATTAAACTGATCCCGAGTATAGAGGTACGTACAATGCACATATTCTACGTATAATTAGATAAATGATTACCGTGAACTGAAAGAAAAATAAATTTTGGCCACGAGCCGGGCCTACGAAAGTCAGGTACCAAAACGGAAACGAAACAAGTAGAGTTGAAAAATTTTTCACGTCGTCTGCCAAGTACAATTAATATTAATTTGTATAAGTATTTTACAACAGTGCGGAGGCAGTGATATGTAAGGCAGGTATATTCAACTTGCAAAACACCACATTGGTGTAACCTACGCTACGTATTCGCGTAGGTTCAAATATACAACAAATGCGTCTCTAGTCCTATACGAATTTGAGCATGATTTTTCGAGTATATTACCCAAATTTTCATACCGAATTATATGAAAGTTTTATAATATATATGTCGACGCCGACGGTAGCATGGGCGGCGCCATTTCTACGCATAGTATAAGAGCAAAGTCGAGCCCGCGTTATAACCCATTTTACTCCTCTAATTTTGCTCATTTAAGGCCAAACTTTTGATTTAATTTTCCGCTAATGAATCGTAATCGTTAATTTTTACGCGGTAATGGATGCGAAGGCCGACCCTGACGATGGCGTAGCGCAGACTTTTCCCAAAAACAAGGCGAATATGCGCAGGGAAAGGATGATGAGTATACACTGTACCAGTATCAGACCGAGTTTACTTTACATGTAAAATTAAGCAGATAAGATAGCTGAACAGAAAGCTTCGCATGTAAACATTGAACGTGAATGGTATTACAAAGAAGTGAACTGGCGCTGGATGGCGGTTTTATGGTTAAACTATAAAATAAGATCGGAACGCCATCAGAATACTGATACGTGTCGCGATTTTGCTGACGGTACGCGGACAAGGTCGTAAGTTGGCCTCATCGGCTCGCACAATAAAAAGCTCCGGCTCCGGTGCACGGTGTCAATAACCCAACAACGACATCATCGTGTTTTCCCAGTCATTAATTGACAAAAATTAACTTAGTACGTATTTTTCATTGTGATGCTAAACCATCGGGTTTCTTTTCCTTTCGCCGATTAGTCCACTCATTTCGAGGTACAAAAAAGCCCTAGTACGGAAAAAATTCCCATCAAAGATTTTTTTTCATAAAGTAAGTCCGATATATGTCCACAAACAACGTACTAAAAGTCCCCATCGATAGAGGTAGAGCGGGCTCGAGACCTCCAAAACATCAATTTTTTCCCTATATCTCCCTAAATACTCGTTTTAACGTGATAAAAGCTATGTAAGAATTTAAAGTAGACTCAGTTTCCTACAACTTCGCTTCTATAAATTTTTTTCGTTGGTGCGATAGGGGCGGCGGGGATGAACCTTCAAAAAAGAATGTTTTTCAGGTCACAGTATAAATTGCGATAAAACGTTACGAAATTTCACGTTTTGGGTAATTTTCTCCGTCTATACTACCCCTTCACCCCTTCCCCTTCATACAAGTCGTTTTTTCCAATATTTTCCTTTGGAAACCAGGAAATGCAAGTTGAATTATATAATTAGAATTTATTGAAATACCTAGTTTTCGTACATATCGTACTTCTACAGTTCCGTCACCCCTCCCATTCCGCCACCCTATTTATCTATGTAGACAAGTACGTGCTATTCTACTGCTTAAAACCTAACCTAAGGAGAGTCGCTTTTAGGTATGTAATGTAGGTTTTGTTGAGTAGTAGTAGTAGTAGCGGTTACCAAGTATTTGTCTGGATGGTGGGAAGGGAGAAGGGAGGATGGAGAAGGGTGACAGAACTCAAATTCTGCAAAAATTAAATAAAGCCGAAGAAAGGTAAGGACAGAAGGAATGGAGGGAAGGTATGATGCTGGGGGGAGGCACCAGAGTGGGGGGGTTGTTTGAAAGGGGTGGGGTTGTAGTGTGGCAGGTAAAGAAAATGGAAGTGTGCTCTGTGTATTCATATACCATGATTTTTTGCAAAGAAGCAGGAGATGTATGCTTCATACGAGCTTCCCATGAATAGTTTTTTAGCTTGATTTTATGTGTCATATTGTCAATGAGAACTAGGCTATTATAGTCTATCGACCAATGGCGGATGAGAGGGCGAATGTCAACAAAATACATTTTAGGATCCTAGAAGACCATTAATACGGTTTTCAGTCATGTCAGATAATTATTTTCATTTATTTATTTATTCATTTTTTCCCCCGAACATTAAAATCATTTACTTCGCTCGATACCGACCAAAATCGCTCCAATTTGATCAATCGGCTCAGTTTGACAGCGCATTAGATATATATGAGTAGGGATGACCTTGGGTCAAAATTCAGTTATGCCCCAATTTGGGAAAGGGGGTGCTGAGCGATTAAAAACGTAAAAATTGACCTTTTTTAAGCAAATTTATAGAGAATCAAAAGTTGTATAACATATCCAAAAATCAACCTCCTAAGTCAATTAAGAGGGGAGATATCAGAGTTTCCCCCCTTTTTGACCTTGAAAAAGAGCTGTTCCTCACCTATCTCTCTACGAAATTGAGCTAGAAACTTGAAATTTGATATGTACGTTTAGTTGAGGCCCTAGATTTGTCTTTTAAAGGTCTCGACTTTTTAGCTCCATTGTACCCCTCACAGTACCAAAAAAGTGGGTTTTTGGTCGTTTTTTCCTCATTTTTTGAGTTTGTTCCTCGCATAATTCCTTTCCAAATTGAACTAGGAACTTGAAATTGGGCATGTAAATTTATTAGGGCCCTAGATGTACGTTTTATGGGTCTCGCCGTTTCGACTCTTTATTTCACGCCTTCACAAGTCCTAATATGTGTTTTTTTGATTGATTTTTTTAATTTTGAAAGTTTGTTCCTCGTATAATTCCTCTCCAAATGAGCTAGGAAGTTGAAATTAGCTATGTCTCATCTGCAGAGATCTTTGATGTGGCTTTTAGGGGTTTCGACTTTTCAGCCCCATTGAACTCTTCCAACCTGCAATGCTTTTTTTTTTCAATTCTCATGATTGCTTGCATTTCTTAGATAAGACTGAAGCACGCAGAATAATATCAGTTTTTGATTTTCCAGTTCTATCCGTTGTATACAAGAAAAATTTATTTTTAGTAAGAAAAAACTTGAGAGTGGGGTGAAAAAAATTTGAGCTTAGGGAGACGATGAGGGCGTTATTCGAGTGAAAAAAATTATTCCTCGTCATATGAAGGAGGGAGGGGGGGGGCTCAATAAATGTGGAGTACGACCTGAACGAAAACTTGCTATTTCAGTAATTTCTAATAAACTGTATAATTCAACTTGCCTAACCTGTTTTTTTTTTTTAGAAAAAATACTGAAAAAAACGACGCGTGTGGGGGGGGGGGGGGAAGGGGTAGCATGGACGAGGAAAATTGCCATTCGTGCTTAGTACCACCGCAACGTGAAATTTTGTCATGTTTTATCGCAATTTATACTGGTGACCTGAAAAACACCCTTTTTTGAGGGTTCATCCTCGCCACCCCCTATCATACATACGAAAAATTGTATAGAGACAAAGTTGCAGGAAACTGACTCTACTTCAAATTCTTACATAACTTTTATCACTTTAAAACTGGTATTTACGAAGGTATGAAGAAAAAAATGGATGTTTTTCGGGATCCTGAGCTCCCTATGGATCGTACTTCAACTCTATCGTTGGGGACGTCTCCTAGACATATACCATGAAAAAATTTTTAATGGGAATTTTTTCCGAACTATTACCTGGAATAACTGGACTAGATACACCTTTACTACTTATAAATGTGTAGACAAGTGGAGTGTACTTTACTTATGAATTTTACGATCGTTTATCAACGCAATAAAAATACATCTTTTAGATACAACCACGACCACGACGAAGAAAGTTTGTAGTCGCGTGGTACATATTTTACGATTCACGTGCTTACGATGATTAGGTACAACGGTACCGTAGTACTAGCATAGAAAAAAGATTGGGTATTTTTTTATAGAATTTTCAAGGTTGTCAACTATATTAGCGAATGTGTATGGTATACGAACGAACGAACGAACGAACGGAGCTGTACAAACAACCCTTTCTATACGTTTGGTCTTGCTTCGTCACCATTATCGTGCTTCTTCTTCTAAGTATATCTCGTACGTATCCCCAGTAGAGAGAGGAAAGCTTATCGGGTTGATAAAAAGTTTTTACGAAGGAGGACGTCTTTGGCGTCGCGTCGTTGTTGGCGGAAATTTACGGTAATTTCTCACATTAATGATGTAATGTTGAGCTCGTTTTTACGCGCGTTTCGGTCACACGCTCGTACCCAGTTCTCAGATAAGAAATGAAGCGTTATAAAATACGTGAGAAGACAGCCGCCCCCCCCGCCCGCCTTACCTCGGCTGTCTTGTCTTCTTCGTATTTTATAGGTAGTATATACCTAACCTAACCTACCTAGCTAGCTATAGCTATAGCTATCTTCGAGACGAACAACATATTCAAAGAATAAAGGCGCTACGACAATGTAGAATTTTGTGTTGAATACACGCCGCATTTACTCTCGCTGATGCTATATAATATAAGAAAGTATACGTATACGTATACGAACACCACGAATAATTAATTACGCGAATTATTTCCACATGTCAAAATACCGCCATAGCCTCGTCCTACCATTTAATCCAACAATCACGAAACGTGTAACGTTAACAAATCGTTGTTTACGGATGATATGATTACTATTTGTATTTTCAATGTCTAACCTAAGTACGTACAAATGGTTATCGTGTAGTTGAGAGAATTTTCTCGCAGAATAGTCGTAATTTTTCTCCAACGCTCAAGCTCGTTGTAGGTACTACGAGTTTATCCGGGCACTGCGGGTCGAGCGAAATTCTCGTCTTCTTGGCGCGTAATGGCTCGTTATATTGCGCGGTCTTTGTGGGAAATTTTTTGCACAGGGATTGATGTATTTTTTTTTTTCTTTCTTTCTTTAGAGTGCAATCGTGTTTGAAGATAACTCGCACGGGTGATGAATTTTTGCCAAAACTTTTCCAAAAAAATTATCACTACGTATTTGTCTTCCGAAGAACGAGGTGCTATTTACTATTGTTTGTTCGAGGGAAAAAATTCATGATTTTTGTTTTACATACTCGAACCATTTGTTAAATGGATATCAACTAGAAGAGTGTAAATTTTTTGACATAAAATGAAGTTTAAAGAAATGAAAAAATTCATTTGCTGAAATTTTTCATTTCGCGGAAGTACATGTTTAAAACGTCAGAATGGAATCCGATCGAATTTCCTGCTTGTCAAACGAGCCCCCAATGTTGGCCTTTTTTTTGGTTTCAAGTATTTAGGATAATAAACTTAATCACGCTCTTGATAGTCTCTAGAGAAAACACCATGACTATTGGCTTAAATCTCAACTTCCAAGTATCTGAAATTGCACTTCTTATAATCCTTGACAGCTCAATTCGGCATCGTGATAATTTACATATATGAACCGAAACTATTTCATTACCAAGTTTTCAATTTCATTTATAAGAGATAAAAAAAATTATCCAATTTCTTACATTTTCAAAATTTAGCCAAAACATCTCGTTTCACGCAGTTATAAATCCAAAAAATTGACAATTTCTAAAAATTTATCAGGTTTTACATTTCTGGAGATTTTTTACCCATTTAGGAATTTATCGTTTTTGTTCAGCTCTCTCTTTCCCCTCTTCCCTGTCCAGAACTGAAATTCAAAATTAAATACAAAAAAAGCTTGAATTTGTGATTTTAAATATAAATAAAATTTTCACCCTTAAAAAACAACGAAAAGTAATTTTTTACATTCCATGTTAAAAGTATTGAAATTTTCTACAACATGATGTAAAAATTGACATCCTGTGTAAAACATCCCTATTATTAGTGACATTTTCAATGAGGATGTCAAATATTACATCATATTGTAGTTTTTTTTACCCTGGTGCAGTTAGGGTTAAACCGGGGAGGGGGACGAAGGAGCAAATATTACATGACTTTTCAGGAGATAACATTTACTCGCAATTGAATATAAAGTTTTTCGCGATCAAAATTGGTAAATCTTATAAAATCTTGAATGTAATCTCAAATGTGCCAAGTTTTGGTTATTTAAAATTTGGAAAATTGTTCCTTTTTTATTTTACAAGGATTCTGCAATTCAGAAGAAATTACTGTTAACACCTCCTGTTTCACTGCACTAACCTCAAAACAATACGATCAAAACAAAATATAC
>FIZR01000776.1:0-28534 GCA_900060175.1 Ferrisia virgata | reverse complement strand
CTCGTATATGTAAATGAAATTAGTTGATAATACGAAAGCCCCCCCCCCCCCCCCGGTGGGTAGTCTTTCTATTTATTTCCTTTCGGTTCGTTGAAAGTTACATTTTTGACCTAATGACATGGTTTTTAAGGGTATCACCGGGCTAAAAAATTTGGAAAAATTCTTTACCCACCCTGTAAAAGAAAAGATCTACTTCTAATAAAATAAGATAATTTTTTTAAGTTGCCGGCTTGAAAAGAGGATCCTCACAGGTTAAAATCTATGAATGGGAAAATTTTGAGAAAAAAATCCACAGCAGAGTCCAGTAAATCTAGCCCTAAAAATGGGCAAAGAATATTTTTCATGCATATACTAAAAACAGCTCTCTAAATAATAACAACTAAAAGTCACCAACGATAAAAAATGTACGTAGTCTACCGGGGAGGAGGGGGGTTCAAAGTCCACCGAAATTGTTTTTATCACAATAATACTTTTTAGTATTTTTTTTGACCTCTAAATTTTACATAACTTCTGTATTCACAAGTCGTAGGAATGAAGTTGAGAGATTTTTAAAATTCTATATTGAGAACTCATCCCTTCTTTCAAAGTGTTTAAGTCGCCCATGATGTAAAACCTTTCCAACGAAATTTTTCACCCCCAACCTCATCCATTTTGGACTTATTACGATGCGCAAGTAAAAATTTACATATTAATAGCCAGTCTGGAAGAGGGGGGAGCCGGGTTGGAAATATTCGGATCAAAATATGATCCGGATCACGATTCGGATTAAAAAATTGTGATTTGATCTGTGATTCGGATTGTTTTGGATGGTCGTTTTTCAAAATGATCCGCGATATGTAATTCGGATATAATTTTTCCTATGGCTTGTGATTTGATCCGATTCATTTTCCTTAAATTATGACTTTTCCGGATCAATTTTTTTCAAGTGTAGCTTGTGCTGCAGGATTAGATCACGATGATGCGGTTATTGTTCAAGGCTAAAAAATCTCGTAAAATTGAAATTATCGTGGATCAGGAAATTATTGCGGCCTGCGTTTTGAAAAAAGTGATCCGACGATCCAAATTATGAGTTTTTGAAGTGTGATCCGTGATCTATGATTCTGATCATATTTTTGCAAAATAATTCGTTTCTGTGACCCGGATAGTTTTTTGCTCGATGATCTGAGATTTGATCCGAGTCACAAATGATCTCGTGAATCCCAATCCTTTAGGGGAGGGGGGGGGGTGCACAAAAATTTTCAAAATTTCGGTGAATTATAGGTATTGTATAGATGCGTGTGTGGTAATTTTTCCATAAACGTCGGTTCATATTTTCCTTGATTTTTTGATCATTAAAAATTCCAAAATGATCAAAAAATTGTTGAATTTGGTACCTCGTAGAGAAGTCAATATGCAAAAGAAAAAATATGAACCGATCTTCGTGAAAATTGTACCATGCGGTACATCTATACAATACTTATAACTCATGAAAATTTTGAAAATGTTCGCCCCATCCCTCCACTTTGGGTACCAAAAATCAAATTTTTACTTGTATACTGCAGTATGTCGAAAATGGGTGATTGTGGCGAGTCAACAATTTTGGTGGAAAGTTTTTTCATCAAGGGTGTCATTTTGGTGCCACTTTGATTGATATTTAAGTTGGAAGTGAATTTCCCCTCCATGGTGAGGTGTGAGCCTTATGAAGAATTTTTGAAACCTTCCAACTGCCCATCTATGACTCTTATGCAAAAATATTAGGCACAAAAGTTGTGAGATATTTAGTGTAGAACAAAAAAATACTGAACCATTTGCGTCGTAAAAGCAATTTTACAAGGGATATGGCAGAAAAACTGGAATCCGGATGGCTTCGAAACCTGAAGAATTTTTGAAACCTTCCAACTCCCCACCTATGACTCTTATGCAAAAATGTTGGGCACAAAAGTTGTGAGAAATTTAGAGTAGAAAAAAAATATTGAAAGATTTTTGTCATAGAAGCAATTTTACGGGGGATATGGCTGAAAAGGTGGGATTTTGGATGGTGGTGCCCCCCTCGAAAAGTGTCTAGATTTACTGGACTGCTTCCTCAGGTACTTTCCTCCTCGTACCATATATGACCCCCCCCCCTCCCAGTACAGTTTTCATTACTCTTCTCCTCCCCTCCAAATTATCATTTTTTGAAGGTGTCCAACAAATCTATCCAAAAAATGTTATTGTCGCTTTTGATCTAATTATGCTGCTTTAACGAGGAAATCAAAAGAAAATATACAGTTGGCCCCTTCAAATGGAAAAATCGGCAAACTGCCTACGATTGTGTACTTTGTATTGCTGTATTATTAGGCTTAGGCAAAATATTTACAACAGTCTGCGGAACACGCGACATAGTCAATGGTAGCCACGTAATTATGATTTAATAATCTATGATGGTACTCTCATTTCAGGGCGTTGAAGAACTATACAAAATCTGTTTCAGTATCAAAGAAAATCTGAAACCCCCGATTTTAGAGAGTGTAATTCTTTATCCTTCTGCTTCACCCACCCCCTGCCCCTCAGAAATCATTTATTCGACTTCATGGGGACTAAAATTGTTCAAATTTGTTTGGTATGGTTTGATTAGTGACAAATTGAAAGTAAATTCATAAAGATAAGAATGATTTGTGGTCGAATTGTGCTCGGGTGATACATGTCCATAATTTGCGAATAGAAAAAGAATGGAGTGGAATGAAAATTGCAGAAACTGACCATTATTTTGCGAACTATGGGGAAAGTCGAAAGTTGTACGTATACAACATATCCATAAAGATCATTGCGGTAGAGCGAATATTAAGAGAGAGGTATTTTTTTTTTGCACTTTTTTGACCTTACCGTTTCTGCGACCAAATTCATCCATGTAAGTATCCGCTATTTTGCGTGAAATTTCAAAAGTACGAAAAAATGTATCCTTTTAAGCTATTTTTCATTTCACTTCCTTTTTTCATTGTAATAATTTACGTCCGGGCCGGCAAGTTTTTTAAACCTTGGCGTCACTGAATTAGTATGCTCTCGTATTTCGCTACATAGAAACGCTATTTTTGCGGTTTTTGTTTTTTTTTTCCTTCACCAAGTTATGATTTACCGCTCGACTCTGTATTTCTTCTTCGTTGTCTTTTTCGTTATTTTTACGCTGCTTATGAAATGCATCGAGTTATTCGATTTGTTGTTTTTTCGATCCAATCCAAGCATAACTCGGCTTGTGAATGAAACTTAGGTTTTTCAGAATTCTCAATCTATGGTAAAAAAAAAAAATGTCTCGAAATGTGTATTAAAATTTACGACCAATTGTCAATTTTTTTCTAATCTATTTAACCCTAGTGTGTGCGTGTGTTATTACCTTTTTGTGTTCTTCCTTCACGTTAGATTTTAGATACTTTATAATGGTATGTAGGTACCTACCGTGTTCAAGTTCAACCTATTTTCATTTGTGAACTTCTAGGGTAATACTTCTCCCAAGTTATTTTATCTTACGTAATGTTTTTATTTATTCGTTTTTTTTTTTTTCTTATTCGTCAATCATTAGGTACATTGTCGTATTTGAATGATGATTTGTCTTAAACGACATTATAGGTAGGTGATTAACGCGAAAAACTTTACAAACAAATAGAAGGGTTAAAAAAGTATTTATCCAATATCGAGTTATTCTACGGTAATTTCTGACAACGAATTTACGTACGTAAATACCTATACACATATCATCGTATTCTACGTATAAGTATACCGTGTCATTCTACAAGGGTTATCTTCGTTGCATTGAATACCGAATTTAATACGAGCAATGAGAATTTTAAATTGATTAACTATATCGAATTAAATCCTTCTGTTTAATCTATAAATGTGTCGTCGTTTAAATTTTCACATCGCACGTGTATTAAACCTTACAAGTCTACATAATACATTGTATAAGTGATGAGTAAGTATAAACAAATCGCGTATGTATAAATGGTTCGTTTGAGGGTTAAAATTATTTTAATTCTCGTCGAATCATTTATTTGATAATGAAAAGAAAAACACTACCTAATTAGTTAGTACGATTATCATATAGATACGGCGTTCGTTTTAAATTTACGTATTAGGTATTATTTAGTCGGTGTAGACGTATCGGGAATTTAATATCAGCCTTACACTTAGTTTAAGTTACGCAATAAATCGAATCTTGTACCAGAAAGGAACGATTTTCGAACATCGTAGAGTGTAGATATTAAAACAATAATCGAACAAAATCGTCGAATCGTGATTTATTAGTTCGATGTGACTGGTTCCAAAAAGTAATTACGCAGAGCACCTTGAAAGAGAAACTGGTTCATCTAATCCTACTGTGGAGGGTTGAAAAAGAAAATTTCCACAGTACATTGCACGTAGTCGTGATACTGTTCGCAGAGTATTTTTTCCTCCAGAAAATAGAGCGATGTCTTTTTTTGGTTAGAAGCTAGAGGAGAATTTGATAATGAAATCTAAGGTTTTTTGTTGTGTGAGAATTGAGGGAAAGACTATAAACGGGCGATACAAATCATTCCTATGTCACCACCCTATTAGGCTGATTTTCTGTGCCATTCTGTCAAAGAAAACGTGATAAAGGTAGGGGAATGCAATGGGGTTGACAGGGAGGAACAAACTCCAAAAATAAGAAAACCCCGACAAAAAACGACTTTTTCGGGGCTGTGATAAGGTGTAATGAGTCTTGAAAGTTGAAACCACCAAAAGGCACATCGAGGGCCTATTTTACATACCGAATTTCAACTTTGTAACTCAATTTGGAGGGAAGTTACGCGAGAAACAAACTCAATAAATAAGAAAAACCTACAAAAAATTACATTTTTGCTGCTTTGAGGGGGTTCAGTGAGGTTAAAAAGTCGCGACCTTACTAAAAGCGCATCTAAGACATATACTAAATCTACGTACCAAATTAAATTTTTCTAGCTCAATTTGGAGGGGAGTTATGCGAGAAACAAATTCTAAAAATGAGAAAAATCGGCCAAAAAACTACATTTTTAGGGTTTTGAGAACGTGCAATGAGGTTAAAAGTCGAAACCTCTGAAAGGTACATCTAAGACCTATACTAAATCTACATACCAAAGTTCAACTACACCTTGCTTAATTTGTAGGAAATTTGCGGGAGCAATAGACTAAAATATAAGCAAAATCGCCAAAAAAGCACATTTTCGGAGTTATGAGCGGGCAAAATATGTTTGAAATGTCTAAACCCCCAAAAGGCACATTTTTGGCACCTACCAAGTGTACACACCAAATTTCAACTTCCTAGCTCAATTTGGAAGTAAGATAGGGTAAAAAACAGCCCTTTTTCAAGATCAAAAAAGGGGAAAACCTTCATTTCTTCCCTCTTAATTGAACACGCAATTTTGGATTGTGTATTGTTTGGCTCAAAAAGAAACAGTCTGTACAATTTTGACCTTGCAGTATCCTCGCCCCAAAATTCGGGTGTAACTGAATTTGGATCGAAGATCACTCCCTCTCATATATATCTAATCCATCGCCTAACTGAGCCTATTTATCCAATAGCAGCGATTTTGGTTAGTTTCAATCAGAGTAAATGATTTTAGTTTTCAGGGGAAAAAAATAAATGAAAATAAATATCTGACATTGCCTGAAATAGTCTTAATGGCCATCTAAGACCCTAAAACGGATTTTAAACTAAAATTCAAAGAAGATTTAAATTGCCTCCCACCTCGCAATGTTTATGCTATTAATTGAACTAAGAAATTGAATTTTGGTTTGCACCAATAGCTTTAGTTTAGTTTTAGATGCTTCTTTTGTGCGTTTCAATTTTTCATGGAAGCATCAATTTATGCATCAATTTATGTAACTCCAATATTTAATGAAAATTGTTTTTTTTTGTGCGTATGTTTTTGGAGCGATTACGAGTTATTTAAGGATATTTTATTTCATATGCGCAGGCGTAATGTTTACGTGCACTGACGCATTGTTTATATTAATAGAAACAGATTTTGTATGCGCCGGCGCGTTGTTTATACACGCATGCGCAGTATTTTTACGCGCAAGCGCAACGTTTTTACGCGCCAACCTAGTGTTTATACGCGAATGTTGGAGAACCAGTTTGTCTGATTTCTTGATGCGCATAAGTATAATAAGTGAATTACTGGGCTTATATTAAAATCCTGTACCTACACCTACTACTCCTTGAACGTAGGTATTTATTCATATTTTTTTAATTACTTGATTTTTAATCAATTTGAAGCATACTTTTATTAATTTATCATTATTTAATTAACGTTATAGACATTATCTATAGAAGCGTTTACTTTTATCTATTCTATATTTATTGTTAATCTATTTAGACGATACCTAATACTAATTACATTAATATAACTATTATCTAGCGAAGTTACACTTATTCATACCTATCAGTAATACCAATCTATCTAGAAATAATTATTTATTGGTTATATTTTTTCAATACCGGTAAACTTTAGTACGGCATTTAGTGCCGAATTTAATTATTTGATTGTATCGAGTTATTTGTTTCAGGGGTTACTATACTGTTATCATTAACAGTGTTTCATAATTTGGTGGCAGAAACATTGCCTCAAGTATCTGACGCAATGCCTGTATTAGGTGCGATTCTTAATTTTGACAAGCCAATTTTTCCCCCCTTTCAAACAAAAACAAAACATTTTTCGACTAATTATTACTTACTTTCATCTTTCTGTCTCTGTTTTTTTTTTTGTTCTTCTTTTACGTTGGTTTTCTTTCATTTTCATTCTACTATTGTATTTCATTTACCATATTTCAAAACATCTTATTCGCTCACCCTCTTCTTATACATAAAAGGGGCTGATGTTATAGCGACGATGGAAGATACAGATAAAAACCATTGGCGAGTAATAAGTTACTATTGGCCAATATTTCCATACAGTCACTATATAAACTAGCCTTTACCTTGATACCTGTACAATATGTACTACATTACTGTATAGTAGCCTGTACGATGCATTTCCCGTATTATGTACATAATAACTCAGTTGCGCTGATGATTGATGAAAACAAAAAAAAAAAAAACCGCTAATTATTAATTTTTGAATGTTTTTACGCTACGTAAATGCTATAAATAAACTATATCGTTTGCCTTTGATACGTGCGACTAAAAAATATTCATTATGCTAAAATGAGAGGCGAAAAAAAAACATCGATCATCATTTTCGATTTTATTCAAAATTCAATAATATTCTTTGTACTTAGAATGAATACCTGTATTAATACCGATGAGGCTATGGTCTACCTATACTTGTACTACATAAATTGTTACATACTAAAGTAGAGTTTACCTGTACATAGCGTATCCTATACTTACGTAGATACCAAAACCTATTAGAAAAACTTGAATCTTCTTCGCTATTCTACCTTCAACCAACTGTTTTTGTTTTCACTCGTAATCATAATGTAAGTAGCGTGTGGATTTTCCCCTATCTTAATTTTTTTTTTTAGCGCTTTTCATCTTTTAAAGCTTTTTTTTCTCCTCAAATTTAGAAGTAATGTACGTATAATTTGCCTCGGTATAGGATGATCTTTGATACCTTATTTCCATACCTTATTTCCTACGGTGGATCAAATTTTATTTATTTTTTGAGCATCTACGTACAATGAGGTTACAATTGCATTACGTGTAATTTAAAAATTTTCCAAAACTCCGTGTACGAGTTTTTTTACTCGATTTTTTTTGTCAAATTGTTAAATAAAATGAAACTATAACGGAATATCAATCCATTTGGGGAGGAGGAATTAACAACCAAAATCTATTTTGGGTCCTAGAGGGCCTCTAACACAATTTTTAACTATCGATCACCATCATCACCATGGAAGACTAATGTTACTTACTTGACTTGATACCAAAATTCAGTCATTTGCAAAATTTGAGTAGTGGGGAAAGGGTGACAAAAATCTTTAAAATGTTGATTTTTATACCAATTTAATAGAGAATCAAGAGTTGCTCAAAAAATCAATTAGAACGGAAGATGTGAGGATTTTTACTGTTTTTGAACTTGGAAAGAACTGGTTTTTCGTAAAACGCCCGCACGATTTGAGCTCGATGGCTAAAAGGCAATTGCAGGAGAAGAATGAGCATTTGCCCTTGTGTTATAAAATTTACATTTTAAGCAAAACTTCTTAAACCCGTAAAAGACGACTGTTTCACATTAATTTTTTTTCACCACGAGTTTTCAAATGTTTTTATCTTCAACCCGGCACGAATGTAAAGGTACTTAGGAGGATGCTTTGGAATTTTTTTCTGATTTTCTCAACCCTAAATATGCTTAATAAATTTACTTCGAAAATTTGAGGTACATCTACAGTACTCTCTTTTTGAGCTGGAGAGTTGAAAAAATCGTGTCATGTCATTAGCAGTATTTTACATTGCCTAGGATTTTTTCAAATTTTTTAAATTCCAAATGGAAGCATATGTGGCACCCAAAAACTGTCTTATTCACTTTGGCGAAGTTTGATGGACGGAGCTCCTTGGGTAGAACAGTAACAATTGAAAACAAAAGTTTATATCTCAGAAAGCTAAAGTTGTTTTTCTTTGAAGGGAGGGGGTAGTATGTATCAATGCCTAAGCAAAACGAGGGTGACATTTTTTTTAAATACTATTTTAAATGAAAAAGAGGTGCTCGTGAATTTTACGAGGAAAAAAAAATCAAGATTTATAACGAAATCATTTCTAAATTCTACCAAAAGTCCAATATTTCCATCAATTTTCAAAATGTTCGAAACATTTTCTCAAAATTTTAACATTCGAGTCTTTCCTAATAAGGGTTAAAAACGGCCCCCGACCCAAAACCAATAAAATTTGAACCAAAATGTTACTTATGGTCTAAAAACATGCCAAAAAAAATTTTGACCCCC
This sequence comes from Ferrisia virgata, assembly GCA_900060175.1. NCBI lineage: Eukaryota > Metazoa > Arthropoda > Insecta > Hemiptera > Pseudococcidae > Ferrisia > Ferrisia virgata. The sequence goes on along the minus strand of FIZR01000776.1, from coordinate 19,648 downwards.
CCCACACCCACTCCGTTTGGAATTATCGTCCCCAAATGTCGAAATTTCAACACTCGATATCTCTGGAAGAGTAGGGTAAACAATTTTGAGAATTTCACGGATTATACATCTTATTGATTACTATAAATGAGAATATTTTGAAAATTTTCGGTTCACATATTCCCAAATTTTTTTCATGTTGGAATTTTCAAAAAAAAAGTTGAAAAGAATTTAGGAGGGACTTATGGCGGGAAATTTGTTATTATCTTTGTTAGGCGGTCATCTATCACATATTTTTTTCTAACGTTCAGAAATTGAATGCAACATGGTCAAAAAGTATCAAAACCATAAAATAAACACGCTTTTCACTAAACTCCCCGTAACTCCTCATCTACTTAACCTGAGAGGCGGATTTTTGGATATTTTATACATACGTCTTTTGATTCTCTATCTTTTTTTTTTTAAGCGAACAATTTTTTCTATTTTAAGCTTTCAGCATCCCCTCGTCCGCATTTGGACATGACTGAATTTTGAGCCGAGATCATCGACGTCCAAAAATATCAAATCGGCAACCGATTTTGGTCGGTATCGAACTGAACAAATAATATTCAATTTCAACGGGGTGGAAACAAATAATGAAAATGAGTGTAAATATCAGACATGTCGAAAAATGGGTCTCAGCGGTCTTCTATGAGTCCAAAACGAATTTGGCCACTCTACCCAGCTGCACGTCGATACTCGATAGTCCGTAATAGCCTCGTTTTCATTGACAATATGACGTAGAAAATCATGCCAACCAAAGAAAAGAGCACTTCAATCCAACTTGGCTTCATCACCCATTTGAGGTTTGATCGAACATTTAAGTTCTATAGTAAGCTATATATACACACACCAAAACATATTATTCCTGTAAATACCTACAGGAACCTAGAGGAATTTTCGTACTAGAAAAATGCCAGAAACTGGTTGCAATTAAATGTGTGGCTAGTTGAAGAATTTTTCACACCATTATACCGAACAGTGTAGTACGTGCAATACGTACCTGCCTTTCTCGCCTAGTAATAGCAATACGCACGGACGGGATGGGACGGGACGAGACGTCTTTTCTGCCAATAAATGAATCTCGTTCTCGTACAAAATGTCATCCTTACCGAGTATTATAGATGTGTAGAGATATAGCGAATATAGGCCTATGGGAAGAAATTTTTGAAAAATCAAACCATAATTTTATGACATATTTCTCGCAGTCTTAGTTCGTTTATACTCGTTCATTTTTTATATCCTTTTTGCCATATTTTCACGTCGCGTCGTGTCTCATTTTCCTTATTCGAAGCTTTCTTTCTGATTGGTTTATTAATTTTTAGTGCCATTTCTGGTACATTTTGCCCCCCTCCCCCCACCCCACAAACACAGAGAATCTGCTTACTGTGTATCTCTCGTGTACTTACTACTCGCTGTTCATTTCTTAATGTTGTTTTTCCTGGTACGATTAATTTCGATTCACAAACCTTAATAAATGTTGTTTTCTTCGAGTACCCTCCTCCTCCCCCCCCCCGTATATACTATACATATATACCTATGTACTGTTTATTCGCGTATTTTTACTCGTTCGTTAATTAATACCGTTTTATTCCATTCGTCTTGATTGGACAAAATGTAGCTAGCGAAGTATGGGGGAAAAAATATAGGCGTTTACTGTTTTTCGTCGGTGTTAGCTGGTAGTCTGAATGTTTACGTGTATATATGTCGACTCTTTGGGGAAATCGTCACTCGTTCGACTTTTCACCGGCTTATCTACTAAAATTTGATTCGCCGCTTATTCGGAGCAGAAAAATAAATTAATAAAGTACGAAGCGAACACATAAACACAAGTCATTTTATAATTTTCGTATTGCGGGTTGATTTATTTCGCAATTTTTTCTTTTATTTTCCTCATTGTTAGTATGTATCATATTATACGTATTATATACCTTTATAGATACCTACTTACTTACCTACCTACCAACCTACCTGTAGTGAAATGCGCCGACGTTCGCTATTTCAGTATCTTGGTTCATTTTTCCTTCTCTCATATATACATATATAGTTTTTATACGTATGCCCTTTTTATTTACCTACCTAAGTTCATTTATTAATGCTGAAAAAATTCGTTGGTGGTATTTCACGTACTTGCTCCATATATACGTAGTTACGTACCTACAATGAATTGCTATAATATAACGATGAAATCCTAAATTCATTTTCATATTTATTAAAATTCGTACTGGGGAAGACACTTTTCTCAGATTAGGTTATTACTGGAGAATTTTGGGTATTTTTTTTTTTTTTTTTTTTTTTTGTTATCAGCTGTGATGTTTTTATATCTTATATACCTGTACGTGTACGTATAATTAGAGTTATTTACTTACGTTTATTATTTTTTATAGCTATATTACACGAGCGAATGATGAGTGTAGTTTTATGACCAATGTGGGTGTGCAAATTGCCCCACGAGTGATTGATTAGTGTAATATTACATATTATACAGATACCAACGATGAAAATTACGCATCTTGTCAATCGTAAAATCTATTCAATTTGTAGAATGTCCGACAAAATTTCGTTTTTCAGCGCTGAAATTGTGTACAAGTCGAATTTGAAGGCAGAATACAACTTTAATCGATTTCATTTCTAGTAAAAATTTCAACATTTTTTATTGTAGAAAAATGTCGAGAGGTGTGTATAAAATTTGAATGTTTGAGATGCAAAGATACTTCGTTCGTAAGTCGAAGAGGAAAGGATGAAAGGATATTCTTAGCCTAACCCAATTTGTACGAAAGTACGCTAGATCGAAAGAGCATCTCAAATAATCTCACTAGCCAACATTTTAGTTGCCGAAGTTGATTTTTCGATTTTTTAGGCGATCTGGGAGGGAGAGGTGAGCTATCTCGAGAGCGTCGTGAAATTTAATCAATATTCAAACCCTGTCTGTGTGCTCAAATTGGCCACAATCATCGTGTCAGTTTCCATTTTGTTTTTTTTTTTTCGAGTGTTCGCCAAAATTGTAAGCTCTGTCTCATCCCGCTCCCTCAGATGAGATCGGTGTTCGAAAATTGATCAAAAAAAATAAAATAACACGGATTCCTGAATTATAAAAAACATCGTTGCAAATCGTCAAAAATTTGGTAAAAATTAACGAAGTGCAAATGATCGAAAAATCGCGTAAAAATGTTGGAAAATGGTAGAAAAATCATCTTAAAATAGGAATAAAATCGTTGAAAATCATCGAAAATTTGGTTAAACTTCGTTAAAAATGGATAAAAGGTGCAAAAAATTCATCAAAAATCGAGAAAAAGAGTTGTATAATGAATAAAAATTGCCTTTAAATATGAAAAACTCCTTAATAATTATTCATAATGAGGTAAAAATTCGATTAGAATGATTAAAAAGTTCAAAAACATAATCAAAAATCATGAAAGTGTTGAAAAATGTAAGAAAAGGGCGTAAATTATGCAAAAAAAAAAAAAAAAATCGTTGCAAATCATCGAAAATTGAGTTGAAATCGACAGAAGTGGGTAAAAAATGTAGAAAACTTATCAAAAATCACGGAAAAAATGTTGAAAAAGTAGAAAATATTAAAAAAAATGGTTGAAAATGATCCGAAATTGGAAAAATTTTAACAAAAATGGAGAAGTCTCGACCTAAAATATGGAAAAAAATCGTTAAAAGTCATCGTAAATTGGGTAAAAAATTGATTAAAATGAGACAAAAATGCGGAAAATAGTTCGAAAACTATGAAAAAAAAATCGTTGAAAATCGTCAAAATTTTTGCACAAATTTGATAAAAGTTGGTAAAATATAAAAATTGATCAAAAATCACAAAAAAAAAATTATCGTCCCAACATACGAGAAAACCCGTTGAAAACCATCGAAAATCGCCTTAAAAATTGATTAAATTTTATAAAAATTACAAAGGGATTGATTGAAAAATCACGAAGAAGTGTTGAAAGATAGGCATAAATTGACCAAAATATCAAAGAACCCGTTGAAAATCGTCGAAAATTGAATTAAATTCAACTAAAATGGGTAAAAATTGGAAAAAATTAATTAAAAGTCACAAAGAAAAATATTGAGAAATTGGCAAAAATTGACCTTAGATATGAAAAAAATCGTAGTACAATTGATGATGACATTTCGACTCAAAATCATAAAATCAATTCAAGGTCAAAGTCCACTGTTAGGACGGCTCAACCTTTTTTGATTTTCATTAATATTTCAACTTGAAATCATAAAGTCAATCCAGAGTCAAGGTCAGCTGTTTGTAGGTCAATTTTAAACACGTTTAATTTACCTCAACATGTCAACTTGAAATCTCAAAATCCATCCAAAGTCAAGGTCAAATGTTGGAGGGTCAACGGATGACGACATTTCAGCTCAAAATCATAAAATTTATTCAAGATCAGGGTCCCCTGTTTTGACAAGCTAACTTCACGTGTCTGTAATTTTCCTCAACATTTCAACTTAAAATCATAAAATAAATCCTTCATAAAATAAGCCCACTGATGTCAGTCCAATGATGACGTCACACCGCTGATAGTTCACTAATGTTATCTAATGATGACGGTAAACATTTGACCAGCATCATTAGATGACATTCATCGACAGTGTGACGTCATCATTGTACTGGCACAAGTAGACAGACTTTTATGGTCTGGAAAAACATCAGTGGACTTATTTTATGGAAGGATTGATTTTATGATTTTGAGTTCAAATGTTGAGGATAATTAGAGATGTTATTAGTGGACCGTCAACAGGGTGACGTCAACATTGAACTGACATCAGTGGACTTATTTTATGGAAGGATTGATTTTATGATTTTGAGTTGAAATGTGGTCATCAGTTGTCCTGTCAACAGTTGAGCTTGACCGTGAATTGATTCTCAGATTTCAAATCAAAGTGTCGAGAAAAATTAGTTGACCTTGACCCTGGTGGATTTTACCCATTTTCGCTAAAAATATAGAAAAAAATTTTCCAAGTGACAAGTATTAAATGAAAAAGAAAAATGTACCATATCAAAACTTACATTCTTTCGATGTTAAAATTTGAAAAAAAAATGGGCGAAATTAGCCTAAATTATGAAAAAAATTGACCAAAAATTCTATAAAAAATTGACTAAAATAGGTATAAAGTAAAAGTCACCAAAAAACGATGAAAACTGGTTGAACATTAAACTGAATTATGAAAAAAAAAAAAAAAAAAAAAAAAAACGTTAAAAAACATCTAAAATGGGGAAAAAATTTAAAAAAAAAAAAAAAAAAAAAAAAAAAACGTTAAAAATCATCTAAAATGTGGTAAAAATTTGAAAAAAATGGCTAAATTGTGCTGGAAATTGATCGAATATCGCGGGAATAATTGTCCAAATATTTCCAGTGAAATCGGCAGATCCCAGATAATATTCGGATGTCTCTGACATAGAATGAGCCAAATGTAACCTAAAAATCGAGATTCATGGCAGTTGAGATTTTTAAAACATTTTCCAACAATGGCTCATTTACCATCCACGTGACCCCTTGTAGAGTAAATATAAATACAAAAGAAAAACTTCGGCATTTGGAAAATCTCAATCGGGAAATAGTGTGACCACGCAGAATGTGCTCTCAAATATATACACACGTCTCATTTTGAAATTTATTTCAACTTCGAGGTTGATCTCGAACCAGATATCCAACATTGCGATTAATTATTTCCTTCTAGAAAGTTTCTTGAGCGTGCATTGAATCGGCAGAGAAAGAAAAATAAGTACAGTGTATAAAGATGCGTTCGCAAGATATATGGCTAGTTCGGTGCTTCTCTTATCTTATAGTTTGATTTCATTAGAGCTGAGAGTATCGACATCGAGTAACGTTCGTTGTGTAAGAAAGAATGGATTCGATGAGTTAGTACATTTATATGTGTATAAAACGTGAAATACGTTTGTGAGCTTTGCGCCCTGAATCGAGATTATATAGGCAACACCATCTAACTTGGCTTTGTACCGTTGAACGGTCCAGAAAGGGTAGTTTAAGATCGTCGCCGATTACGAAAATGCAATCTATTTCACGTAGTGTTGTCAACTTTACGTATAGGTCTCATTTTTTTCCCTCTGATAAAAAATACCACCACGTTTTCTTCGAAAATACCTAGCTAGCTTGCTATTTTCATTACAGTAGGTAGCTGGCTACGTACCTACCCAGTATCCATTAACTACCTACCTAACTACATAAAGAAACGAAGTGAAACAGTGAATTTTTCAGATGAAGAAATGTTTATCTGGGCGGATGTTGGCGAGATTAGTTAATTAAACAGGACGCGATGAGATAATTTACTCTTCTATTTATTCGCATTTTATGTATAATTTTTACTTCAAAAAATTGTCTTCTTCATTTTGCAGAACATTAAATACTAATAGATTAGTTAGATACCTATTCGAAATTATTGTTCCCATATTTTTTTTAATGTATTTCTTTCATTCGATTTCGCTGTATTATATAGTTTTGGAGTGTGTCAGATGAAAGAACTAACTAAGCCAACCAAGGAATTTGAGAGCTAAAGTATAAAATTTTGTTTAAGATAGTTACTTTATAGCGCTATAAAAGGTCTGTTTATCGAGTGGACGTTCAGAATAGAGGTGGATGATACACCAGACCATATACATGTATGATACAAAGGTTGCATACCCTTTGGAAGATTAGGTGCTACTCTGTGGAAAAATGTATTCTTTCTTTTACATCGAAGTTCTCTACATTTTCTGTTTTACGTTTCGCTAATGAAGAGGAATGTTTTTTTAGTTGATCTGAAATTAGAAAAGAGAGTCTGGCGTGCAATTTAAGATCAACAGAGAGGCGATTGAGTAATTAGGGAGAGAAAAAATGAAAGAACAAATGTAAAAAAATTTCAAAACAAATTCAGCTACTTTTCCTTTTTAGGGAAAAATTTTACATCATGGATATGCAACATATGGGTGTCAATATTTTAACATAAAGTGCAAAAATCATTCATAATCATCTTTCATTGCGAGTTTTTGATCAAAAACTTCAAATCAAAATTTCAAAACGTCAGATCAAAAATATAACATCAAAAACATCACGTTTCCAGAACACGTGCCTCTCCCCCCCCCGCATATTTTTTTATTCTTTTATTTTTCAATTTTATAAATGTATTTTGTGTTTGGATTTCATTATTAGATTTTTCACCTTTTTTATTTTTTAATTAAAAAATGTTTTTCAATTGTTTTAATTAAACGTTCTTATTCATGTCAACATTTTAACATACTGGTGATTCAGAGTAGAAGTAAAGTATTTTAGCCAATGACTAGGCAATGCAAACTGAGTCCATGTATGTATGTTTGCCTACCCTCTGAGCCGCAGGAAGTAAACTACTCTGATAAAAACAATTTTTTTTTTCAATTTTGTATAAGTTGTTCAAACGACTGCAACTTGAGAACCAAAATAGGCAAAGAGAATTTCATCTAGATTTGCGCGATGTAATTATTTTTTGTACTAGCAGCGCAGAGAAGCAAGCAATTGATGAAATAATGTAAAGAACGTGCATTAAAACCTTCAATTTTTATCATTTTTGTTGAATTATTCAAAAATTTGTTCTCGTGACACATGAATTGAATTGATGTCATTGGAAAAAACGTGTTCTTTTCAATGCTGCAAACTTCATCTCTCTATCTCACTAAAATGAAAAATCATGAGCATTTAAATTCTCAAAAATCATAAGAAATTGATTTTTTTTGAAATTTCATTCTTCTTTTTTATAATTTAAATGCTCATAATTGTTCATCTAAATGATATGGAGAAATGAGGTTTACGGCATTGAATAGAGCAAACTTTTCTCTTTCAATAAAATCAATTTAATTGATGTATCGCGGGAACAAATTTTTGAATAATTCAACAAAAAAACATAAAAATTTAGGATCTTTAGTGCACGTTTTTCTCATTATTTCATCATTTGCTGGTTTCCCTATTTTCTTATCACAAAAACTAACTACCCTAAGGTACTCTAGATAAAATTCTCTTTCCCTTGCAACAAATTCCAAATCTTTACCTATTTTGGTTTGCAAACTGAACTCGCTTGAAAAACTTACAAAAAAATTTTTTGGATCTGAGTAGATTAGTTCCTACAGCTCAAAGGATATATGCAAACGCACATACATAAACTCGGTATATGTTGCCTAGTCACTGGTTGAAATCCCTTACTTCTACTCTGAAACACACTTCAGTAAATAAGTTATCCATAATCATCTCTCATCGCAAATTTTTGATTAAAAATTTCAAATCAAAAGTCAAGCCCTGATACATATTCATGTCAATTCCTTGTATTTAAAGCAAAAATCCCCATCAACGCTGTCATACTATGGGTCCACAGAATAGAGCAAAGTTTCATTTTTCAAAAAAGCTCTATACTTTCAGTCGCTATCTGCATTAATTTTCAAATTATCGAGTTCCCAAACCAAACGTAGATCAGAAAAAATTACTCAAAATTCCTGGTAAAGTATATTCCCGGATAAGAATAAGCGAAATGCCCATTGACCTCGGATTTTCAAAATTTTTACAAAACATCATAGAGTATTCGTAAAAAAAAAATATCCCCCAACTCATATTTTTTTGGCAAAAAATTCTACATTCGAGCGTATTTGAGGGGGAAAATTATGATTTCAATCCAAATGTGTAGAGTGAAGATGAATTAATCAACATAAATTTCTCTAAAACCTTTCACCCTGTAAAAAGTCTGAGGTGGAGGGGAAGAAATTTACAAAAAAATCTTTGAATCGTAGCAGCAGAAAGCCGAAGGGTGGTACATGAAATTTTTTCCGCCAGAGTGCGTGTTTTGACGAATATTTTTTTTTTTTGCGGATTGGGTCGTTTTTAACAGCTTAAAAAATTCTCAAAAATGTGTTTTTCTCACAAATAATGGCCAATACGCTAACAAAGAATAAAAGTGAAATTGTTCAGCGTAAAATTCTATGTCAGATTACGTCATTAAAATTTTGACTCAGATACTTGACTGCAGATTTGTAGATATGGGTGCAGGTGGAGAGGGAGGGGGGCAGTGTAAAGGATCAAAATGCCCTAACTGAAAAAAAATTTACTCTTCATCAGCAGTACCTACAACATGAAATCTGCAGGACTTCAATGTGAAATTTTTTGCAACCAAAGTTGAGAGCGCAGCGCCTAATTTTCTCAACGATATGCAACCTTTCTAACATACGTGAACATGATCTGGTGCACCACCCTTTGTATTTTGGACATCTACTCGAGGAACACCCTGTATATTATTTTGGTATAGTAACAAAAATACGTATATAAGTACTTGACGTAGTTTTATATTTTTTATGAGTTATGAATTCCATTCGTTGGCATCTTAAACTAATTTCTAGCGATAGTATTAATGTTACTTTATTTTTACCTACTTTCAGTAATAGGCATTGAATAAGGGTACTTTACTAACTCAGGTACGGTCAGTGCTGATAATTTACGTACACTTCGATAATTTTACCTAAGGCTATTAACCTATTTTTTACATCACAGGTACCTAGTTTATTGATATCTGCTTAGTATCGAGTTTTTTTTTTTTTTTTTGTAATACACAAAATATATATGCAGTGTAAAAATATGAATAATAATACTTCTTAATAGACGGATAAAATAAGATTATTAGATACCTATTAAGTACCTCGGTTATGGATATTTTTAATCTAAATAAATTAGTACAGTGTTCGATGGGTATGTTGCTGTTTCAGGAGTAACAATTTTATTATCGTTATCTGTTTTTTCTCTAATGATTGCGGATGCTTTACCACAGACTTCTGAAGCTATCCCTTTACTAGGTCAGAAAAAAATATTTAACCAATTTGTCAAAATTTCTCCATTAATAATTTTAATCTACTTAATAATATTAAACAATTAAATCGCCTTATATATTTCTATATACGTATATTTATTTCTATACTAAAACACTTTTTACCTCGACTTATTTATACGTATATATTTCTTCTTTTTTCTTTTTTTTTCTTTTTTTTTTTTTTTCATTATTTTTTATTTACTTATCATTTTTTTCACCTTTCGTTTAATTCATTTCTTCGATCTTCATTTACCTACTTACAGCTTATTTCTCGCTTCTCGGCTTCCATGTTTATGTTATTGGCCATAGCGCGAAATTATTCAATTTTTTACCACTTATTTTCCCGCTCTTTTACGTATACTTCTGTGTAACATTTTGCGTGTTTATTCGTACGTATAATAATGAAGTCTTTATGCTTCGGAAAATGAAATTCGATTTACATATAAATACACAGTTTATAAAACCCGATGGGTATTTAATTTAAAGCTGAAAAAGAAAAACCAGACCCGCTTACGTGTATGTGTGAGTGAAAAACAAATTAAACGTAGGTACTCGTACTTACAATAATTACTTATTCGTTCTTCATATCCTTCATGTGAAAACCGATTTTTCTCTTTCGTGAGCACCAGTCGCTCAATAGCGCCACCGTTTTCAAATTTTTACATGTGCTCCCAATGTACATATCTACATAGGTATTTGCATATTTATGTATAAACGTAAAAAAATGTAATTAGGTGTAAGTGCTGCCGTATATATATCTATATATTTTTTTTTTATTCCTTTTTTTTCATTACTCATTTCAACGTATTTTCTGCAGAGTACGGTGCACCGAATGCCGAATACCTCTGCACCGTATATTTTTGTCGGACACATGAATGTTAGTTATTTGGATGGATTGGCTGTTCTGTAATGTAGATTCATTTGAACTGGATGCAACTTTTCATGTGTTATGATGTATGGTGTTCGTCGATGTATAATCATATCGAATGATTCATTCAATCGTTGAAATAACCTAGAATCCATTTTGCGCTCGTGTGTAGAGAATAATATACTGGTAGCCTTGGTTTTGTCGAGAAAAAGGTCACAAAAAGTCCATTGCAATCATTTTCATACTAATCTGTTATTGATGGTATCTATTTTTCATTTTTTTTTGCAAACTCGAAAATCAATCGTTCCGGTTCAATACCTATCGAAATCGCTCAATTTTCACCAATAAGCTTGATGTCAGGACGCAGGTTACACCTTGGATCGAAATTTAGCCATGTTAAGAATTCAGTGAAAGGCTGCGAAGAGATTTATGCAAAATCATACGTTTGCGAAAATCAGCTGCTAAAGCCCTTCTTTGAGTTTTAAACTTCTCAATTCTTCTTAGATTGAGCTAGTTGGTGGAAGGGGGGGGGGCTGAAATGTAGAATATAAATTTAATAGGTATCCTGCCTGAATGTGAAGTTTGGGAATTTAGACTTTTCAACCTCCTCGGGTCCCTTTAAAGTTGGGAAAAACAAGCGTATTCTTCATCAAAACCACTCGAATCTAACCGTGAGCTTTGCGATATTGCTCAACATTTCTTTTACGAGTTCCTCGCAACCGTTTAGTGAAGAAATCACTCTCACTAAGGCCATAACCTTTTAGCAGGTGGCAAGGTGGGAAGGAGCGTGACTCTGGTCATTTTCGTACAATTACGATTTTTTATCAAATGGTTCAATTTCAAAGGGTCGTATTTCCAAATTGATTGTACCTTTGATAAATCTTTTCACGCAGTTTTGTATGAAATTGAAAGGTAATTTGAAATTGGTAAGTAAAATTTTACAAGCTCAAAGTTTAACTTTTAAGATGAAAGTTCAATTTTTTTTAAATTAACGTTAAAGTTCAAAGATGTCATTTAATTATCTGAAAAAATTACTGCAATCAGATCCTTTTATCATCTGTTGCAATCAATTAATTTTCAAAATATAATTTCAACACGTTGGAGGACCTCAGGGGTCCTCAATTTTAGTCAAAATTCCAAAAAAAAAAAAAAATAAAAAAGTGAAGTGACTTTTTAATTTTTTCCAATTCGAAAACGCTGAGTTTAAATATAGGTTTATTTTTTTGATCCTATCCCTCTATTCCCCCCTTCCCCCAATCGCCCTATAGAAATCCTAAGAATTCAAAGGTGGGTATGAATTTTTAATTATTATTTGAATACGTCTTCAATATCCCCCCCCCCTGCCCTATATAACAAAGGGAAAATTAAGAACAAATAATATTTAGACAGCGGGTATCATATCAATTTCTACTAATTCCACGAGGCTGATATTGAATATCAACTTACTTTCTTGATTCAACTCTCCCGTGCCCCACGCTGATCCCCCCTCCCCCCAATTTACTAAAAAGTTTAAGAGTGTGGATACAAAGTAGGGGCAAACACAGGACGTATCGAAGAAACAGGTGAATACTGGAACTTGGCAATCCCAAGTTAGTAAAAGCAGATACGTCAGTTCATCTTTTGACCATGTCAAGAAAACTGGAAGGGGGGGGCTTAGAGCAGTCGGATCGAAAAAATAAACCGATATTGGAACTCAGCGTGTTTGAATCAGGAAAAATATATGCCCCTTGACATTTGTAATTTTTAGCCTGATTTTCTGTATCACATTGTCAAAAAAAAAACAGGCTATTAGAGTTATTGAGGTGGGGGGGGGTTACTGAAATCCGTTCTGGATCCTAGAAACCCGTTGGGACCATTTTTGGATATTCCAAATATTTATTCTGTTTATTTTTATTTTATATTCTCTCCCCTCCCCCCAATTGAAAATCATTTACTCAACTCGATACTGACCAAAATCTATTAAATTTATAGTCGCTGTAGGGTTGAACTGGCAGCGGATTTATTCGAAAGTGGGAATGACCTCGGGCCAAAATTCAGCCCTGCCCAAATTTAAAGGAGCTGTGTGCTAAAGGGTTAAAACGGAAAAAATTGATTGTTTTTAAAACAAACAATAGGGAATTAAAAGTTGGGGTACATATCCAAAAATACGCCTGCCAAGTCCATTAGGAAGCGTGATGTGGAAATTTTCTCCTTTTCAACCCTGAAAAAAGGCTGCCCACGCATACATCGCCCTCTCCAATTGAACTCGAAACTTGAAATTTTGCATGTACACTTGGTAGAGGTCCTAGATGTTCCCTTGAGGGGTTTCAAATTTTTCAGCTTCATAGCACCCCCACGCAGTGCCGAAGGTATAGTTTTTTGGTGTACTTTTCTTATTTTTCAAGTTGCTGGTGCGCGTAACTTCCCTTCAAATTGAGCTAGGAAATTGAAATTCAACGTGCAGATCCTGTCCACTTCAATATCCACCTCCCCCTCCCACCGACCTTTGTTCTAGAAAAAATATCACACAGCTCTCCCCTTTTAATTAGATTTTTAAATGAGAACTTCAAACCTTCGTGCTCGTCATTTCGTTAAAAATTGAGCTTTCGAAATTTTTCTTATGAATTTTGAATCTTCTTTTAATCCATTTTCAGGTTTGAACAGCCTCGAAACATAAGCTTCGGTAATTTGAATTAATTGGTAAAAAATCGCGATTGTTTGAAAATTGCATAGATCTTCTCTTCGCCTCGAAACTTTAGGGGGCTGAAATTACCGTAATTCTTTCATTACACTTCCAAGGGGAACTCGCCAAAAAAAAAAAAAAAATTCTGCAAAACCAGAAAACCTGAAATCTTACAGGCATTGGCTAGTTACGACATGGAATGAACCTATGTTTTTGAACAAATTTTTCACATTTTTTCGAGTTTGTTCTTCTAACCTGCTACTCTTTCGAAATTGAGCATAAGGAAGCTAGATAGATGTGTACTTTGTAGTTTTCTGCGTCCAGGCCACCCCGTTGTTGTGCAAATCTTAACATGAAACCAAGAAGGCATTTTACTTTCAATACATTACTTATAATTGTACTTCTCTGCTCGGATGTTATTCTGAAATCAGTGTTGCCTGCGTTTGCTTTAATACACAAACAATTGGTAATTTATTCACGTAAGCGTACTCGTAATTTACCTACTTACCTTTATTAATATCTTTTGCTCTGTTTTACAGATTTGCCAATTATAAAAATAGGCGATCAAAATAATACCTATTTACTTGTATGTACCTAGCTACCTATCTACCTATCTATTTACAGTTCGACTGTACTCGTGCTAAAATGAAAACAACGATTAAGCTCGTCGTAGGCCTTTGTAAATATGGTATCTACGACTACATACAATCTACGTAGATAGGCAATGTCAGAAATACGACGACGAGTTAACATCGTCGTCGTACGAGTACCGTAATATTATCGTCTTTCAGAATATATATGTATATTGAAGGTGCACGATATTCCGTATAGCTTTAATTTCTTTATACATCCTTTCCAATTCGATTACGATACTGTATCGAGTGCATTCCTGGTTCCATCGTCGTGTTCTTGATTACCATCTGTATTCCTTGTACCTCCTACCTACCTATCTACCTATCTACCTACCTACCTACATCGTACCTATTATATAAAAAATAATCGACCGAACAAAATGGTTTTGTATAAAATAATAAAGCTTATATATACGAGTACATCGTATGTAGATGTACATGTGTATACAACTCGATAAAAAGAAAATAATCTGTACGTTAAGAAATCAAAGAATACTACATAAATATTATGTGAATTTGCTAAATAACGAAGAAGTGTTAAACTAATGCGTATGAGCCCCTCTGCATCCAAGTAACAAATCGTACGATTCGATCGTACGTAATTTGATTTGGTAATATACGTTTGCGTATTTAAAACGTGTAAGTGTAATATTCGACAATTTTATTTTTACAATAACTTAACTGGTAATTAATACCTATTTACTAATAATGATAAAATTAGTTTCTAATGCATGAACTTGAAATTACTACTATCATTATTTAATTAATACGTATAAGAGTAGTTTAGATTTTCCTTCGTAAAAAAACGCTTATTCGCGGACTAATTCGTTGCTTGGTTGAAAACACTTTGGCCAAACGATGCCATTTTTTTTTTTTTTCTTTCAACCAAACAGTGTTATATAAATATACATGTACGAGTATGTGTATCTTTATGTACATTGTAGTTACATTTTTTTTCCCCAAAAAAACACACATATTGGTGTCATGTTTGGTTCTATTTTTTTCAATTGAACGAAAAGTAACGTAGTACGTTAATAGGTATACTTTTGCTTGAAAGTTATTATCATCGAGGATAATTATCAAGCGTGAAAATTTTTGACAAAAAACACACACACACACACACACACACATAGAAGATCCACGTTTGAAACAGTATGCTATGTATCTACGTTACGTTTCGTCGAAACTGCGCACATTGATCTAAATAGTGACTGTGATCGACATTTTTTTTTTTTTTTTATGCGTCGAAATATGTCAAAATTTACGATCAGGTTGCTTTGTATTAGATTTTCATTTAGTTTGCATTCGCCTTAGCTATTATACTAAGAAACCAAACAAAATGAAATTCAAAATTAACAGCTTCGTGTAAAGTAAACGTATCACCACATTAGGCCTATATAAATTATACTATCATTTTTTTTCTTTGCCCCCCTCTTTTATTTTTAATTTTTTCTTGGAAAAACCTAATTGAAATTTCACCTTCGTCAATTGTTAACCTTATTTTATACGTGTTTTCAGGTACTTATTTTAATTGCATCATGTTCATGGTAGCGTCGTCTGTGGTATCTACTATTCTTATACTGAATTATCATCATAGAAATGCAGATACTCATGAAATGACCACTATGGTAAGCGGTGTTTAGTATTAAATAATGGCATTTGCGTGGAAGTTGGGAGAAGTAGTAATAACGGTGGCGGTGGTTTTGGTTTTTGGGTTTGGTGGTACTTGTTATGCGTGTACTAATTTGTAAATATGGTGTAATATCGAATGGTGGATATTCACTAACTGTAATTACCGCGTTTATCTTATTTGCAATATGATAAGATCATTTTGTCTATCTACGTCGTCTTAATTGACTGAAAAGATTGAAACTTGATATGTACATTCCAGGGTACATGGCTCTTTAGTCGATTCAAAATCTCCTCAAAACATAATCCCTCCTCCCCCCAAAAAAAGTGTGCGTTCGATATTTTTCAACAATTGCTCGTAACTTTAGCTCGTAGATCTTCATCATCGATAAGTCTCTCGGTCGCTGACAACCTTATTGCTTCCAGAAGAGCTCGCCATCTATGGCAGTCCTGTGTCTGCGTCCATTCGGGCTTCGATGATGCCCGATCACTTCGTTGGAGATCTTTCCCTCCTCTTTTTACCAGCTACGCCTTTCCGAAGAGAACGTCTTTCTGGTGACATATCCAAAACACCCTAGTATGCCCCCCCTTTCCCCCTCTCACTCTCTCTCTTTCCCACTCTCGCAAAACCCTCAACCTGAGTGGCTTCCGTATTCGTGCATTCTTTCTATTCGTTTTACTGCGTTCTTTACATTTCAGTGCATTCCTTGCATTCAACCCCCAGGGATCTTGGAATTTTTCCTGCATTTCATCTTGCACTCCTTCCTACATTCCTTGCGTTTCTTGCGTTCCCTAATTCATTCCTTGTACTCCTAGAATTTCGTATTACATGCATTCTTTGCAACATTCCTCATATTCCACGCATTCCTGGAATTTATTTCCGCATTTCCTGATTTCCATGCCGAATTCCTCGCATTCCTACCAGCATTTCTCATGTTCATTGCGTTCTATGCTGCTTTGCTGAAATTCATAAAATTCCTGGCATTCTTTCCTGCATTCCTCGTATTCCTGAAATTCTCAGCGCTCTCTGCTTTCTTTCCTGCATTCATCACATTTAACGGAAGCATTTCATGTATTCTGAGCATTCCTTGCATCCTATCAATTTCTTCCTGCATTCATTGAATTCATTCCAGCGATACTACCTGTATTCCTCGTAGTTTTTGTGCTCTATTCCGAGCTCTTAGCGTTTATTCGTGCATTCCTTGCACTATTTACAGAATTTCTTGAATTCCTTACATTCTACGCACTCTTCTCCACTAAACGTGGCATTCTATGCATTCCTCAAATTTTTTAGCCTGATTTTCTATGTCACATTATCAATGAAAACCAGACTATTAGAGTCTGTCAACCAATATCAGATGAAACGAGGGAGGAGGAGGATATCAACAAAAACCGTTTTGGGTTCCTAGAAAACCATTAAGACGATTTTTAATAATGTCAGATATTTATTTTTTCTATCTCCCCTCTCCCCCCGCAACATTAAAATTATTTACTCTGCTAGATACCGACCAAAATTGATCCAACTCTGTCTGTCTGCTCAGTTCGGCGGCAGATTAGATATATATGAGTGTGAATGAACTTGGGTCAAAATTTAGCCATGCTCCAATTTGGGGGAGGGGGTGCTGAGGGGTGAAAAACGCAAAAACTGGCCCTTTTTTAAGCCAACTGATAGAGAATTAAAAATTGTATTACATCCCCAAAAGTCAACCTCCTAAGTCAATTAAGAGGGGAGATATTGATCTAGGAAGTTTAAATTTGGTATGTACGTTTTAATTGCGGCCGTAGATGTGCTTTTTGAGAGTTCCAACTTTTTAACTCCAATGCACTCCCTCACTGCTCCAAAAAAGAGGTTTTTTGATCGGTTTTCTCGTTTTTCGAGTTTTTTAAGCGTGTTCCTCACATAACCCTTCTTCAAATTGAGCTAGGAACTTGAAATTAGGTACATATATTTAGTGGGGGCCCTAGATGTACCTTTTGGAGAGGTCTCGACTCTTCCGACCCATTTCCACCACCTAACAGCCCGAAATATGTCATTTTTTGGAATTTTTTTGTCATTTTTTGAGTTTTTTCCTGGCATAACTCTCTTTGAAATTGAGCTAGGAACTTGTGAAAATCAGGCTTAGCCTTAAAGTGTAAATTGTTCAGGAAAGCTGAAAAACCAAACGTTTTGTAGGATTTTGCGGGCAAATTTAATTGCGAATTTCACCCTTGAAGAATTTTTTTTTCAACTTGATAGACTTTTACAGCTGGTGGAAGCCTGATTTTCGTGGAGTGCGTCACATATTCAGTGCATTCTTTCCTGCATTCCGTGCGTTTCTTTGTATTCTTGTGTACATTCCTTGCATAGAATTCTAAAAAATTTTTTGCGCATCTACCATTCCTTTCTACATCATACAAATTCCTTGGCCTCTTTCCTACATTATATCTTGCATCTCCTCTAATTCTTTGCACTCCTTCATAGCATTCCTTCCTGCATTCTTCGCATTCATTCTTACATACTCTTTCTTTGTATTCTTGTGTACATTCCTTGCATTCTTTACAGAATTCTTAAAATTGCTTGCACATCAACCATTCCTTTCTACATCATACGAATCCCTTGGCCTCTTTCCTGCATTATATCTTGCATCTCCTCTAATTCTTTGCACTCCTTCATAGCATTCCTTCCTGCATTCCTCGCATTCATTCTTACATACTTTGCATTTTTCTCTTGCATTCATCGAATCCTTGAAATTTCTTTGCATACTTTCCTGAATTTCTTGCATAATTTTCTGCATTCGTCGAATTTGTTACATGTTTTCCTGCAATCAATGCATCTTTTGTATCCCTCGCATTCCGTGTTTTCTATCCTTGCGTACCTTGAATTCCTAAAACTCTTGGAATTTTTCTCCGCATTCCTGGCGTTCTTTTTTGCGTCCCTTGCATTCCTTTTTGCGTGCTACGCGTTCGTTCCTGCATCTTTTGCAACCCGTGTGGATTCCTTTCTGCATTCTATGCAGTCTTTCATACATTCTTGATATTCCTTGCATTCACTCTGTTGCTTGTTGTGTATTATGATATTAAACTTGAAATTTTTGCTGGAGCAGTACCATCAGCTACCTATAATTTTTCAGCAATATTATTTAAATGTGAACTGGTACGAAGTTTGTCACGTTTTTTCGATGTGAATATCTATTTGTGATATGGTCTCATCTTTACTCAGAAAGCTTGTTTTTGTTTGGCCAGTCAAATTTCTAAAATGAAAATTTCTCTTGTCTTTATATTGTGTTTTTGGCATTTTGACATTTTGACAGCTATTGTGGGGAAAGGTAGGTAAGGCATCAGCCACCGCATCGTTCTAACACTTCTCCCAAATGGTAACTACTAACTACTGTACACGTATGGCAGGGCCTACTCTACGTAATCGTTGAAAATACCATAAATTCTAGGTCAAAGTGTTATTTTTAACGTGGTTACCGTGGATCCTACGCATGAGTAGGCCGGGGCACGATCCGTGCGGTGACAATTCGCGTATGTCGATGCAAATACGAGACTTAGAATTAAAAGATCGCTCATCGAAAAGTCTTCTAGCCAATGTCTTGGATATCGACGACGATTTCAGACACAATACTTATCAGTCTTCCAGTCGTCATCCAAGTTTCTACCGGCACGACGATCCGACGACCGGGCCGGGAGGCGGCTCCAACGGTGTAGGCGTCATACACGCAACCACCACTTCGTCCTCGTGCATAGGACCGCATCGCGAATTATCGCTCATTCTCAAAGAGCTACGCCTTATAACTGAGAAAATTAGAAGGGACGAGGAGGCCTCCGATATCACCAATGATTGGAAATTCGCTGCCATGGTCGTCGATCGTTTATGTTTAATAATTTTTACATTGTTTACTGTTATCGCGACAATCGCTGTTTTATTGTCGGCTCCCCATATCATTGTTACGTAATTTTAATGATTCGTTTTATTATCGTTTTTTTTTTTTTTTTTTTTTTTTTTTTTTTTTTTTTTTTTTTTTTTTT
>FIZR01000774.1:0-10566 GCA_900060175.1 Ferrisia virgata | reverse complement strand
GGTAAAAAAAAAAAAAAAAAAAAAAAGGTAAGGCTTGTACGATGAAAAATGAATCTTTTTAGAGTACTTTAACTTTTACCAAAGACTTCTTATCGTTATCTTCATTATTTTGCCAGTAATTTATTCTCATTTTCATCATTTTTCATCATTTTTACCACAAGTATTACGTAGATGGGCATGCTCGAAGATACGACAGACATGTCTAGAAATTACGTTACATCAGTCTAGCAAAATGAAACTGGAACCAGTGACTTCGATTACAGCCAATGACCTTCAAATTAATGATCCGAGACGCTCGTTCAAATGAAAATTGATACGATCAAGGTTAAATTTGTGTGTCATGTTTTTTCCCATTTTGAAACTAAAATTAATGACGATGAGTAGGAGGAATATTGTACCCTATTGTCTCCCTTTTAACATGAATATATCCGTTACGTTCGATATTTCTTCTTATATTATACGCTTCTAGAGTAACCTTGAATCGACCAATTCAAGACGTTTGACTCCGATAATTTTTACAATCGCAACCTTTTTGAGATTAGTGTGTCCTGTATACTAGTCAGATTTGAATATTAAAAGCAATTTTCTGATTGATTCCTGTTCTGAGTTGTTCAAAAAACAAGCTTAGCTTGGCTAATTATTTTACCGATCCCCCTCCCTCGAAGATCGACTATCCTTTCTAAGAAACACCTCTATCTTCTCATATATGGCCGGTATCGAAAAATTGTTCAAATAAAATTTGTAGCTTGGAATATCAGAAATATTTCGAGTCATGTGCAAAATTTCGATCAGACCACTTCCCCATCCCCTAACTAAACTTCATAGTTATATTGTTAACTGCCAAACGCACTCGCTACTACTACTACACTATTATACGTGATGAAGGGAGGTGAGGGGGTTTACAATGCGGATAGAGGTTAAAAGTAGCTAAATTTCGAGTATATATATTCTCTTTGTGATTGTGAACAACTTTGATCCCATCTAGTATGGTCGTATGTTGGCTAATTTTGAAATAAAATACAAATAATCTATTTTTGCGGTGTTTTGACGGGCGATTTGTAAAATAGAGGGTGAGAGGGGTTCTGAGCGAAATTTCCTGGTATTTTAAGCTACAAACTTTATTTGAACAATTTTTCGATACCGGCCATATATGAAAAGATAAGGATATTTCTCAGAAAAGAGGAGCAGAAAAATAGGCACCTAAGCTAAATATATTCCTTGGACGTCTTAGAACAGGAACCAATCATAAAATTGCTTTCAACATTCAGATTGCACAGAAGCTTATTTTTGGCCATTTAGTACAGGCTTTTTAGCTCAAAAATTGCCCAAATCCGATCAAAATTTACGGAAGAAGGAAATTTCGTATATAGGCGCTGTGGAGTATGTATTTCAATATTCCCCGACTTTTCTAAAATCCATGCGTATTTTGAGTTCTTATGTGGGGGACGAGGGGATACAAAATTTGATTTTTCAATAAAAACGTCTTAAATAATGCCCTAAAGAAAACAATATTAAAAGCAAAATTACAGAGCACCAAAAGACGAACATTTTTACTTTTTTGACTTTTTCTCTTAGGAGGATTTGGTTTTTATCAATTTTTATTAAATTTAATAAGTGAAGGTACCCACTACCTAGAAGGAATGTTGTGGATTTTTTTTTCAATTTTTCAAACCTTTTGTATGACCGTGAAACAAGCTTTGGAAACTTTTGAGGGCGCTTGTAGCCCCCCCCCCATTCTAGAGTTAGAAACTCGAAAAAAGTATCTGGAGTTATTAGGAGTATTTTACATTTCTCATATTTTCTTCTCAAATTTTTTGGAGTGTCGGCCTCCTCTACAATCCTCAAAAACCTTTTTTTTTTTCAATTACCTACTAAATAATTCCCTATTTTAGAAAAAACCTGAAAAAATATGGAAGGTGTAAAATACTCTTAATAACCCCGGAAAATTTTTTCGACCTTCCAGCTCTACAAAGGAGACCTGCAAGCCTTCTTAAAGTTTTCAAAGCACGTTTTAAGGTCATACTAAAAGTCTGAAAAAACTGAAAAAATTCCACAACACTCCCCCTAACGACGTTCACTTCTATACCAAGTTTGAAAAAAATCGGTCAAAAATTTGAAAAGAAAAAAAAATCAATGTAAAAATCCCCACCTTGACTGCATTTTTCACCCCCCTCCCGTGACAAGATAAAAAAGCGCAAATATGCTTAAAAATCATCTTTTACCAAAGCCTAAATAATCTTAGAAAAAAGTTGAATTCTGATACCCAAGGGCAAATCGTGCTCCTTACCTTGTTGTATGTAGCCTTTTCAAATGTGACTTATTTCTACACCCTCTAACTCCTCTCCAAAACCTGTGAGGAGAAAATGTCAAAAAAAAATTAGTAGCCAAAATGTCGGTACTATCTGTCTTATTCGAAAAAGCTCAGTTTCAAATTTTTAACCCAGCGTAATGGGGGGAGGGGAGCGGGAGGAGAAGGATAGACCCCTAAAAATGTGATTTGTGGGGCATGATTCGAACTAAAAAAAACTCGATGGATTTGAGTTGAGATACTTTCCAACATATCGAATATGTAATTACCCGGCACGGTGCCACTTCTTCAGTTTCCACCTCAAATTCAAGTTTGAGGACGGAATTCCATCAGAGGCTGGGAGGGGGGGGGTCAAAATCCAAAATTATCATGATTTTCGGATTCAGTGTGAAATTTTGAACCTATTTTTTTTTCATTACTTCGCATTGTGCGGGAATTTTTCGGGCTTTTTTGCTAGAACTAACTTTAAACGGTTTCATTCAACAAAATTACCGAGTATTTCGTGGTTCGTATCTATATTTTGGATAAGAGAACCGTTTTACTGTCAAAAATCGTCCAAAATGCATAAAAATTGCATTTAAAGTGCAATAGAATGTAGTTGTGCCGGGTAAGACGGAAATAAATTACATACTCGATATTGGGGGAAGTACCTCAACCCAAATCTGTCGAGTTTTTTTAGTTCGAACCATGTCCCCCAAATCACGTTTATAGGGGTCCAACCTCCCTCCCCCCCGCCCCCTCCTCCATTATGCACTTTTTCGAATAAGGCAGATAGTACCGACATTTTGGCAGCTCATTGTTTTGCTTGTCAAAAAAGATCATTGGATGAATGCTTTTTCGTATTTGAATCGTAGACTATAATATAAGTTTTTTTTTTATACATTCTCAAAATTGTTCAAAATATTACGTTTTTAGAAATTAATATTTGTCCAAAAATACTCGTCGAGTAAGTGCATTAGTAGTACCCTACATATACGTACATATATGAATGAGTAGGTGTTTTTTGTGCGACTATTGTACAGAAAAAAAAAAAAAAAAGCTATATATTTAGCTATAAAAACCGCTACTGTTGGTAATAAATACGAAAAAGAAATATTCAAATTATCAAACAATAGCGTTAATAATTTAGAACTTTGTGACACTTTTATCCAAAAAAATATACTATTTTCGGATTTTCTGCAACACAGAAAAGAGAGCTGTCTTATATCGTGTGTGTGTGTGTGTGTGGTTTTTTTTGCCGAATACTACATGACCGACTGACGCAATAAAATCTGTTATAGTGGGTTAGTATTGGTGTAAATATACACGCGGTAGTATGCTCTGGCATAAAATAAACATTCTATGGACTTTATTATTGCATATCTCGTAGATGGGCGGCCGCAACAACGACTACACTGATGATGATGATGATGATGATGATGACGACGACGACGATTCGGCTAAATCCTAAAGCGAGCGAGAAAGTAATGACGATGATCACTGCCAAAATGACGAGACGCGACCAACCCGGCCTCAACTCGACCACCATCGCAATATTCGACGTAACGTAACGTAACGTAACGTAACGCGAACATGCGGTAGAAAGTCGTTAATCAGAATTTTATTCCGTTTATTGAGCTATACGTACACCTAAAACATAAATCGACTGTTTATTATTTTAACCGCTCGAATCTCATTTATTTGTAAATCAATACGCAGCCATACAAAAATAGCGCCGTAGATCGACGATTAAAACGTCAAAAAAGTTTCCTTGACGGTTGCGTTTTTATATTACGTTTATTTTACACAGACCGAGTAAAAGCGTACAAATTATTATCAGCGCTGTCCCGAATTAGCGAGCTTTTTTTCGTACATAATGTATCTTTTTGATGGATGAGTAATGTCGGATGTTGAATCATTTTTTTTTTTTTTTTTACTGCAGCTTTCACACGAGTATTGTGTGAATACATTCTGAAACGAATTTTCCCGACTATTTCAAACATCGCTATGAAATATTTTTCATTTTTTTTTTTTTCGGAGTCGTCGGTCGTCAGAGACGTAAGATTTTTTTTTTCTTCTCACAGAATTAAATTCTATGCCGAAATGCGTAGGCGAATCTGTGTTCTTCGAGTTGAAAATCTTTATAGCTGGGGGTTGAATGTTCACGATGTACTATACCAACTATATCTACGATTTTTTATTGTAGCTCCATAAATGATCGATTAATTTTTCAAGAATTTCAAAACTCCAACGTGGCGGAAATGAGATAAAAGCTTTGAAATTTTAATTTCTCTTTTGTACGCGTCGAATCGTTAGCTCGGCTGCTCGTTAATAAAAAAAAAAAAGAGAAAAAGCTTACTGTTTAATAAGGGATTAAACGATGGCCTAATTTTCAATGTTGTTCGGGCGTTATACCAATTTTCCAAAAATAAAACGATTTAATTTTGTTCGAAAAAATTCCAAGAGCTTTAGAATTTAGCTCGAGAAAATAACTAAATGAGAACTTGAAATAGAATTTTCAAAGATTTAGCTCGTATCGTGATGCATAATTCGATAAGTGGGACACTCGTAGGCTGGAAAAGCAAAAACGTACGGGTTATGAAAATGGTGAAATTAATGAAAAACCTGATTTTTGTACTTTGACGTAAAACTTAATGTATTATGATTCACAGGGCAAAGAAGTCAAGGTATAAAATATCGTATATTTTGGCGTTGTACAGTTATACGTAGTGATTTAAGGGAGAAAATTCGGAAAACCTCGTGTCTTGATCAACTTATCAACTTTCACCATTCTACAAGTTACATTGAGTGGGGGGGGGAGGGAGGAGTTACCGAAGTGTTACTTTTTTGGCCATATACCAGATGGCTTCGGAGGCGAAAAGGCATACGCAGGGCACCAGAGCATTCCGATTTTGAGGTTATCCAGTGGTTGGAAGAGACAATGAAAAAAAGTTTGCAAAATGAAATCAAATATCTACTTGCATAAATGTGGTGAAAAGGGTACTTGGTGGATAAGATAGGTGGATCAGACCCCACAGCTGACGTTTGAAACTAACCAATGGAATTTGGTTCTTATGGTGTGAAAAGCTCGCGATAGAAATGTTAGTCCCAGACTCCTACCTTACCCCTCGTTTCGACCCAAAACGTTACTTTTTCTAGCCTTGGTTTTGAGAATTTTTATTTTCGCGAGTTTACCACAGATTTTTTTCAAACCTTTTAAAGGGGTGTTTGGAAAAAATTTTCGAAAATTTTTTCTAGTCAAAATGCGAGTTTTTGAAAATTTGGAATCGAGTTTACTACTCTCATAAACACCATTCGCGCGATAAGCGTTCAAATTTCATAAATTCACAGAATACTAATCAAAATATACGATTAAATTTGAAAAGTAGCTGAAAGTTGACCTAAAATGTAAAAGAAAATATTACAAATCATTAAAAAAATGGGTAAAAATTTGACAAAAATGGATTTAGAACGTAGAAAATTGAGTGGAAAAAAATCATTGAAAATTGGGTAAAAAACGGACCGACAAGAAGAAAAAAAATTATTGTAAATCAGTGAAAATTTGTTAAAAATGTGACAGAAATCGGTTAAAAAAGTTGATCAAAAACGGCGAAAAAATTTGAAAAAAATAACTGGAAATTGGCTTAAAATATGATTAACAATAATTCAAAATTGGATAAAAAATTCAACAAAACCAGGTTTAAAAATACCGAAAGTTGATTAAAAAATTACGAAAAAAATTTTAAAAAAGAATTGAAAATTGATCTAAAATCGTTGAAAATTGTTAAAAATTGGGTTAATTTTTTTCTTCTTTTTATCCTTTTTTGTAATATTTTTCCCAATTTTCAACGATTTTCAACAGTTTTTGATCAAATATCACAATCGCGAAAAAATCCACATTTTAAACCCATTTTCGTTAAATTTTTACCAAATTTTCAATGATTTTTCACGGTTTTTTCACATTTTAGGCCACTTTTTACTCATTCTTCAACATTATTTCGTGAATTTTGATCAATTTTTTGCGCTTTTCACGCATTTTTGTCATATTTTTACCAAATTATCATTCAAGTTTTTCAACGATTTTTGATGATTTTTCACGTATTCTTCGACATTATTTCGCAATTTTTGAAAAATTTTTGGAATTTTTTCATGATTTTTAGCGAATTTTCACTCATTTTTCAGCATAATTTCGTTATTTTTGGTCAATTTTTGGCATTTTTTGTGATTTTTTTCCAGTTTTTACCCAATGTTTAATGATTTTCGATGATTTTTTCAGCTATTCGGCCAATTTTTACTCTTTTTTCAACATTATATCGTGAGTTTGAATCAATTTTTTGCATTTTTTAGGCATTTTTATCAAATTTTTACCAAATGTTTATTAAATTTTTCGAACGATTTTTGATCATTATTCACTTACTTTTCGATATTATTTCGTAATTTTTGAAAAATGTTTGGAATTTTTTTATGCTTTTTCTCCATTTATACCCTATTTTTAATGATTTTTAACTATTTTTACTCTTTTTTCAACATTATATCGTGAATTTTGATCAGTTTTTCGCGGTTTTTACCCTTTTTTTTACGAATTTTTACCGAATTTTCACTGATTTTTTCAATGATTTTTGACTAATTCTTCGATATTATTTCATAATTTTTGAAAAATTTTTAGAATTTTTTCATGATTTGTTTTATTTTTACCCTATTTTTAATGATTTTTAACGATTTTTTTCAGTTATTCGGTCAATTTTTACATTCTTTTAAACAATTTTTCGTCAATTTTTATCATTGTTTTGTTTTTTTTTAGGCTTTTTTGTAAAATTTTTAGCGAATTTTCACTCATTTTGCAACATTATTTCATTAATTATGATCAATTTTTGGCATCTTTTCGTGATTTTTTTCATTTTTTTTTTACCCAATATTTCAATGATTTTCGACGATTTTTTTTTTTAGTTATTCGGTCAATTTTTACTCTTTTTTTCAGTATTTTTTCGCGAATTTTGATCAATTTTTGGCATTTTTAAACCTCCATTTCGGTCGATTTTTCATCCAATTTTTAATGATTTACAACAATTTTTGGTCGATTTTCACTCAATTTTTTCACATCGTTTCGGAATTTATACTAAATTTTTCCCGATTTTCAACAATTTTTTTCACATTTAAGGCCAATTTTCAGCTACAACTCCATGCAAAAAAGGTCGATTTGAAGTTTTCAAGCACGCGTTTCGGCTAGAAAAAATTATCGAAAATTATCTACCACCCACACAAGTTGAAAAAAATCAATTTAAAAGTCGCAAAAAAAAATTTTTTTAATGTCAAGACCAAAAAAAAAAAGTAACGTTTTGGCCCCTATAGAACGAAGTAGGACAGGCGTGGGGGATTAAAATTTTTACCACGAAGTTTTCAGACCATAAGAACCGAATTCCATTGGTCAGTTTCAAATTTCAGTTCTAAAGCAGAGTCACATATTTTATCGGCCAGTACACTTTGGGATGTGTGATTTGAAAAATTGTGCCAATAGAGTTAAAATTCTTACCACATTGATTTTAAGTCATTCTGTGGCTATTTTTTAGCTTTTTAATCTTGTAGTTTGTGGGTTTCCGAAAAATAAAAACGAAATTAGTGACATCACATTTTTTTTTTTTTTATCAAGTTACGATCATTTTACGTTGTTTTGTAATTCTCTTCACCATCATTTTTCAAGTAAAAGAAATAAAGTTACGATGATTAAGAAAAGTTGCATCTGCTAGTGCATCATTATTATTCAATGTTGGAAATATCAAAAATCCGGTTTTCATTTCACTTTACAGTTTGTAAAAACCTTGATTTTTATATTTGTTAAATTTTTCATTTTGATTACTCCCTGCTCAAGATGTTAGACTCAACAATGTACATTTAAATGATCGAAATCAATTTCTTCGATCTTCAACCAGCATAACAAAAATTTTATTCAGGTAATCCGGAATTTGAAATCTAAACCGTCAAAAGGACCAGCTTACTTACTCACCAGTTGAAAGACAAAAAAAAACAAAAAACTTCTCACGTTTTTGTAAAAATAGCAAAGCTCAAATCAATCAATGTATTTCAAATTTTGCTCAAACCAACCCTTTCTCTATATGCTCGTCTGGCTCAAAAATCCAAACTAACGCAATAATAAATAAGCCTCGTGACGTGAATTTATTTCACCAGGTATTCCGACACCTTTCGTATAATTTTCAGACCCTCGAGCATTCCATGCTGAACAGCCAAAATAAATGAATAAACGCACATTTATAATTAGGTATTTCGATTGGAATTATTTATATTTAATTCATGCACAGCAAGTGTACATATAAGGATGTTCTTTGACATATTACCGCGTAAATAATTATACAGCTAGCTTACCTTATATGCTTCGATACTTTATTAAATATACATAGATTTTGGTTTTCGCTATGGCGAAAAAGGCTCGACAGGAAATTTTAATTTTTCCACGCTCGGTTTGTGTGGCGCGAAATATCGAGAGAGTTTAATTTTTCAATATCGAAGCTTCGGGAGCGTTACTTTGCCCGGAACCAACCAACCAACCAACCAACGTAGAAGAAAGTTTTATCAAAAACTCGTTTAAAAAGTTTCATATATTTTTTTGAATAATTCATCGACTCCGCGGCTCGTTTGTAATTTCGTCCACCAGCGGTAAGTATAGGTATTTTGTATCGAGTGTGGGTGGTCTGGGCAGGATGGAGGGGGCGGGGGGACGAGTGAGTGGCGCTAGTCACGCATATGTAAATGTTAATATGGTACTAAGTATGTGTATTGTGTTGACTTGAGACGATGTGTAAAAATATTTAACGTCTGCCTATCGAGCATACTGTACACTTGAAAAGAAAAGATATCGACTTCGACAGTATCGTTTTTTTTTTTTTTTTTTTTTTTTTTTTTTTTGTTTACGTTCAAATGTTTATGATTGTTGTGTTTATGCAATTAAGCACACAACATACATACTAATTGTAAATAAAAATAAACCGAGGAATGGGTAAAAATGCAATATTTTACGCGAGTTTGTTTTGCTGTTTGGAAATGTGCAATGAATCATGGTACGAGTTGGAAAAAGATTTATATCGCGATTGATAGCGTAATAATTAAAGGGTTAATGATGCATTAAATTGCATATATTTGTACAGTTGCTGAATTGCGTATACTCTTCAATGTATGTAGATTAGCTCTAGTCTTACGTTTTAATTTACAACGTTTCTATTCCCATTTTGATGGAGAAATATTCAACGATAAGATAACCTTTGGCTTGGTCTCGTTGAATATAATACACACACACACACACACACACACAGATAAGGGATTTCATTCATGATTTTCTCCAATGACATATACTACGTTTACGTAAATGCTGATTCCTTTGTATATTCGACGCTGTCGTGTCTTTATATCATTTTACATAAAAGCGTTTTCTTTTTGTTGTTGCATTATTGTGTAAAAAGCAAGAAATGCAATGGAAAGAATTTCTTTTATGTGCGACAAAGAAAGCGACACTTGATTCCGCTCCAGCGACAAATTTCACTCGAATCGATTTACGAAGCACCCCTATGTAAATGTATATATGTACGTATAATGACGTAGCATGCACTAACACTACTCCTACATTATGATATATGAATAACGTAAAATTGTATGTATGTGCTTATTTCTTGATCGATGATGTCAGCTTAGTTGTAGGGGGCATAATTGCTAACTGGGTCATAGCCTCTAATAACGGCGAAGGGCGCTGAAAAATATTAAAGAAATACACCGAAGAAGAAAACGCTTTTGTACGATGCTATAATTAATTTTTAATTTACATTCATAAATAAAGATCGAATCAAACCGAAGCGTACTTTTTTCAAAGCTTTCGTCCCGCGGGACTTGTTCATCTTTCGTAAGTGTTTCTCCGACACATATCTACCTATGAGGTTATGACCTCCTTCTAGATAATAGAAAGCAATGCGATAGATTTATTTTCAATTTTAAACAGGATTATTTACCTCGTTCCAGACATGTGACTATTGGTTCAGTTTCTTCAGAGTATAACAATGTACAGGCGCACTCAGAACGTCTGGGAGGGGGGGGGGGAGGGTGCTAAAATTTCAAAAAATATAGAAGGGATATCGTTACACTATAATTATTGTCTGGGAGAAAATTTATAATTTCTGGGTCATATATTGTCAATGAAAATCAGGCTACTATGATTTATCCACCTACGGCGGGGGGGGGGGGGGGAGGGGCGTTTTTTTTTTTTTTTTTTTTTTTTTTTT
>FIZR01000772.1:0-18681 GCA_900060175.1 Ferrisia virgata | reverse complement strand
GAACCCAACATAGGACTATTTTCTTGGACGAAGATGAGAGGATGTGGATAATTTCTTGCGCTATGGGATGTTGTTTCAGATTTTGGATGGTATGCAAAGCGGAGAGTGAGTTTAAGAAAATTACTCAGTAGTTGACGGAGAAGTCATGGATATAGGTAATTGCTATTTTGATTGCATATAGTTCGGCTGAGAGAATGGAGAAATAGGGAGGGAGAGGACAGAGAATATGGTCATCTTCATGATCAAAGGCACAGCCCGTCAGATCTGAGTTTTTAGATCCATTAGTGAAGAGGAATTGGTGATTTGCGTATTTGTTTAGGAGTTCATTAAAACTGGAAGTGACTACGGTAGAGTCAGTATCGGGTTTGATGAATTCTGTTAGTGAGTAGTCTGTTTTGGGGGTAAAATCGAGCCATGGTG
The DNA here is from genome assembly GCA_900060175.1 of Ferrisia virgata. Lineage (NCBI taxonomy): Eukaryota > Metazoa > Arthropoda > Insecta > Hemiptera > Pseudococcidae > Ferrisia > Ferrisia virgata. The sequence goes on along the minus strand of FIZR01000772.1, from coordinate 18,261 downwards.
GGTTGATATTTATGATATGATGTTGGATGAGATGTAGAGAGAACATTTAAAATGGAGTTTGCGATTATTTGTTGTCTTGTAATATACAATGGAGGTTCTAATGCTTCGGAGAGTAGGCTTACTGTGGGTGTAGCACAAAAGGCTCCAAGACTGATTCTGATACTAGTCTTATGAATTGTGTTTAGCCTATTGAAAGCAGAAGAATTTGCAGTGGTGTAGATACAAGAGTCATAGTCGAGTGTAGGGCGGATTACAGTCCTATATAATTTGAGTAAGGTTGATCTATCAGATCCGTAACTAGTGTGGGCTAATTTCTTTAGGAGATTTATTTTGGAAAAGCAGTTTTGTCTCACTTGAGTTAGGTGTTGATTTCAGGATGGTTTGTTGTCGAAGGTTAATCAGCATACGAGCCTACTCAATAGAATCAAAGTTGTTCAGATATACAAAGAAAATACATAAACCCGGATTTTAGCACTTTTCAACCCCTATTCACAATGTAACACCCCCTCCCCCCAAATACGTAATGGTGGATATTCCAATGGAGAAGGTGGGGGGAGGTGTGAGCGATGGGGGATGATAATTTGAGGTACTAGCTCTCCACCTAATTGAAATGAAGGATTAGAATTTGGTATATGGGTGGAGTAAGGGTTCTAGATACGCTTTTTTTTTTTGAAAGTTATGAATTTTCAACCTCTTTGCACCCCCCTGCCCCTCCTCCCTCGCGCTCAGAAATTGCTAAAGTAATTTTCATATTTCTCAGGTCGATTTCACATAAATCGATCTCGCAAAACATGAATACTGGATTACATTCAAGATCCGATGACGAGCAAAACCTCAAATTTGAAATTAGAAGACCCCCCCCCCTCGTAGTGTTGGGAGAGATTTACTGAATAACGCGTTTTTTTCCTCTACATTGAAAAATTGCGTTCTTATGGTAATTTAAACATCGTATTCGGAAATCAGAAGAGAAATTAGACATATGCACTCGAATTCGAGCAATTCATAGAGAGGTTAAAATTAAGTCTGATTCCTCCAAATTTTCATCAAATTAATTTTGAGTAATTTTGCAACATTTTCTCAATATCCTCTCCAAATTTCGTAAAAAAAAAAAACAAAACATAAATTGAAACGTGCAAGTTTGGAACCATCAAGAAACATCCATAACCAAATTTTACACCTCCAGTCTCATTCGTTTTGATGGTAGATGACTTCAACAGAGAAACAGTTATGAATTTTTAAAAAAGTTATTAGAGGATAGATTTTTTACAATTTATTGTTATCTGTGTTGTATGCATTAAGAAGAGGTATGCCTCCTCCCTCTCCTTACGCCCCTATAATTTCTCTCATGGTCTTTTCCAACTCTTTTCAAACTTTTTTTCGATACAAATAACGGTTTCGTAAAATTTTGAAATCAAGTTTTTCTAATATATTTTGGGCTGCTTATTGGAGGGAGGGGGGAAGGAATAAGAAGAAGAAAAGGAGATGAACAAACTTATTTTTCTGATTAAATCTTAAATTTTCATCAATTTATTCACTCATACTTGAAATAACGAGTAAATTAGAATAGCCAGCAATATTTAACCGGAAGGAGGGAAGAAAGTTAAACTGCTAATTTTTCAAAATTGTTGAATAGCTAGAAAATTTTTCAAAAAACTTGCAAATTTTTCACTAGAGGAGGAGAGAAAGGGGGGGGGGTATCATCCTCCCCGTCAACCTCCTTTTGCCACCGCACTCGTCTTACATCATTTTTTTTTTCAAAATTTTTACAAAACTGCGCCATGGTAAAAATCTGAAAAAAACATGAAAAATGCTTAAATAGACCTTAAAGGTGATGGGAGGGGGAGCTGGGTCAAAGTCCGATAATACTAATATATTAATCTTGCAAATAAGTAATCATTTCATCCTGAAAAGTATACCTTTAACAGTTACACATCAGCACAAAAAATTTTCACCTCCAAAAAAATCGCAATATCGTCTAATATACCGAGTGCCCTACATAATATCCAACCCTCTGTGGGATTTTCGCATAAAAAAACATAGGTTGGTAACATTTAAGAAAAATTTGTCCCATCAGAACTTTCAATTCATCGTTTCGAAACTGCCAGCCTAAGGTTTTTATACGGAAATCCCAGACGGGGAAGGGGAGTCAGGTATTATAAGGGCACCCCGACCATAAATCACATCGAATAGGTAAATTTGAATTTTAAATTAAGTTCACAAACAATCTTTAGAGAAGATACATCTTTTTGGTGAGGAGGGAGGGGTGGGCTCACGTTCTAAAATTTTGATTATAAATATTTTTTTCCGGACATTCATCCGACGCCTTAATTTTATTCAAATATTTCACCGATGAAATTTCACAATTCTCACCTTTCAATGAATTTTGAGAGTAAAAACATTTTCGATAAGTATCAAAAATTCGCTCCTACATTCTTAGTTCAGAGTTCTCACAACTAATACCACTTTCTTCAGTTACGATTATCGATCATGACACCAATAATTTTAGCATAACAATATTCAACGTTAGCAATGCGAGTAAGAGCTAAAACGAAATTACTTATAGTTGAAAAATAACTTCATTCGGTTCGGCAATAAGATAATCCAATCTATAAGGAACACGAGGGGTAAAATGATTGAAAACGAAAGAAAAAAAATTCTCAAATATTTCATCAACTCGATCGTAAATCTTTCATCTGTATAGTTAAAGAATCCACTAAACGCAGGTAATTACAGATATACCCCTGCAGACATATTTTACACTTCGTATATGCATACAACTTATTGATAAATGTAATTTTTTTTTTTTTTTTCGAAATAATAAACCATTACAACGAGACGACTGAGTCATAAGGCGTATTGTGATACCAAAAATGGACCTAAGCCGCCTACGAAAATAATAACAATCTATGAGTCTGTGATCTCCATCGTACCAATCGACATATACAAAACACCCATATCCGAAAATACGCGACCAAACTAATTAGACGTTAAGTTATACCTATTCCCATATATTGGTAAGGTACCCTAATCGCACTTTTTTTTTTTTTTCACCAGCACATCACATCAATTATTAAGTAAGTAAAGTACAAAATAATTTCAAACTTTATAAAATTGTCACGTTATTAAATTAAATTTGTCGGCGTTGCGAATGTCTACTTGAACCCTGGCTGTAAAGAAATTAAATTTCTATTCACTCCATTGGTGCGTGTAAAACTGTCAATAAAAAATTGCGCGGGACATCCAAAAACAGCAAAGCGAAGAAAAAAAAAAACCAACAACAATAAAGCCAACGTTACAGTTGTAGCTTCGACTGTCAGTTAACCTGATATTGATTACGTAAAATACGTACTTATACTATATAGTAAAACTTTCATCTAGCCAACAGCCACGTGTATAGTTGAAACGACATTTCACCCCCAACAACTTTCTCTCTGCTTCTTAATTTATAACTATTGTTTCCGAGGATTTTGAGAAAACGCGCTGCGCCGACCAATACCGTAATATATTCCCTTCAAATGCACTCCGACCATCGACAACGGAGCTGTAAGGCGTTAATCAAAACTTATAATACTTTTTGGCCAGCGTGTGTCTCACTGTTATGGTCGTGGTCAATACCGCGTATCAAATATATAGAAAAAAAGTATATATGATTTGGCATATTCTAATTTTTAAGCAGAAAAACTAGAAAGTAAGGTTAGTAAAATTTCTATACAGAAAATAAAAGCAAGAGGTCAAGAGATTTTCGTCTTCTAGTAGAATAGTAGAATATTTAGTTCAGGTACTATCCTCAGATTGATTCCAGGGAAAATTTCAGGTGTTTCAACACGATTTTCTACGTCATATTGTCAATGAAAACCAGGCTATTACAATCTATCGATCTATGGCGGTTGAGGAGGAAGGGGGGTTACGACCACTTTTGGCTATGTCAGAAATTAATTTTAATTTAATTTTATTTTTTCCAAAACTAAAATCATTTGCTTTGCTTGTTACCGGCCAAAACCGATCAAATTTCAGTAATAGGCTTGGATTAGGGGCGAATTTGATATTCTGGAGTAGAGTTGACCTCGGATCAAAATTTAGTAACGTCCAAATCTGTAAGGTGGGTGGTCGGAGGAGGGGGGGGGGGCTAAAACAAAATTCAGTAACGTCCAAATCTGTAAGGGGGGGGGGGGGGGGAGGGGGGGGGGGGCTAAAACCGCGAAAATTTCACCTTTTTCAGTCAATCGATAGACTATCCGAAGTTGTATTTCATATCCAAAAATCAGCCTCCTTGGTCAATTAGGAGGAGAGATATGAGGATTTTCTCCCTTTTTGACCTTGAAAAAAGGAAGTTCCTTCCCTATCACCCTTCCAAATTGAGTTACGAAAATGAAATTTTGTATGTAAATTTGGTAGGGGCTCTGGTTGAGCCTTTCGGGAGAGTATCAACTTTTCAGCCTGATTGCACTCCCTCAAACCCGGTCAGTTTTTCTTAGTTTGTGAGTACGTTCCTTATACCCCTCCCCCCTCTCAATTTGGTATGTTAATTTAGTATAGGTTTTAGATGTGCCTTTTGGTGGTGTGAACTGTTTAGTCCTATAGCACTCCCCTTGTCAACGAAAACCAGGATGATCAACAAAATCGGTTTTAGGGTCATCGAAGGTCATTACGATCATTTTTGATCATGTTAGATGTTGATTTTATTTCTTTTCACAGAAATTAGAAAATAATTTGCTCAGCTCGATACCGATCAAAATCGATTAAATTTGGAGAATAGGCTGCGATTGGTGTGCCATTTGATATTGGAAGGGGGAGGGGTGGCTGAGGGGCTGAAAACGCAAAAAGTTTTCTTTTCTTAGCGAATCGATAGACAGCTCACAATTGTATAACATATCCCAAAATCAGTCTTCTGGGTCAAGCTGGTGGTATGGGGTGGTGAGGGGTGTGGTGAGGGGGAGGATATGAAGGGCTGGCTTTGTGACCTTGAAAAAGGGCTGCTCCTCCCCAATTTTCCCTCTACAGTTGAATTGGGAAGTTGACATTTTGGTATGTAGACTTGGTAAGAGCGTAGAATGTGCCTTTCAAGAATTCCAATTTTTCAGACCAATTGAACCACCTTACTGCCCAATAATGTGATTTTTTGGGCAGGTTTTCTCGTGTTTTGAGTTTATACCTCGCATAACTCCCCTCCAAATTGAGCTAGGAAGTTGAAATTTGGGACGTACATTTAGCAGAGATCGTAGATGTGTCTTCTGGGTGTCTCGACTTTTCAGCCCCATTAAAACCCCTCACACCCTCCAAAATGTAGTTTTTTGGTAGATCTTTCTTGTTTTTTGAGTTTCTTCATCGCATAACTCCCCTCCAAATTGAGCTAAAGAGTTGAAATTTGATATGGAGAATAAGAGTCAAGGGTGTGGCTTTTTAGAATTTAGGCTTTTCAGAAACATTGCGCCACCTTATAGCCCAATAATGTGATTTCTTGGTCGATTTTTCTTATTTTTTAAGTTTGCTCCTCGCATAACTCCCCACCAAATTGAGCCAGGAAGTTAAAATTTTGGTATGTAGATAAGCCTTTTATGAGTTTCGACAATTCAGCCTCATTTCACCGCATCATAGTCTCAAAAACGTAAGTTTTTTGGTTGGTTTTTCTTATTTTTTGGGTTGATTTCCTGGTATATCTCTTGCCTCCAATTGGGCTAAGAAGATGAAATTTTGGTGTGTAGATTTAGTATAAGTTTTAGATGTTCATTTTGGTGGTGCTATTGACTTTTCAGCTCCATAGAAACCACCCCAACTTCACCCCTATAGTTTTTTGGTCAGTTTCTCTAATTGTTTGGTTTTGTTCCTTGCACACCTCCTCCTTCCTCCTGCCCATCGTGATCGGAAGTTATTACAATATTTCACGAAAATCAAACGGACAGATTTTTAAAACTACCATACATTGTTCGAGCTCCCCGAAAAAAATTTCCTAGTGCAAGAACCAACCCCTGCGTCACTACCACTTCTTCATATTTCAAAATAACACTCGCGCCTAAAGCACGTATATGCAATTCTCAGCAGCAAAGCGGTCATAAAGTATTGCCAAAGTTGAGCCTAACCGTGCGCCGCCGCAGCCGTAACCCACTCCAAACCCGAACCGATTTAAACATTTTGGGAAAATTATCAGCGGGGGTTCCTGGCGCGATAAATTTATTCGCTCCGCGATAACGAATTGATAAAGTCGCACGAGTAAAAGATTCGCCGCAGGATGTCAACCCAGCTCGCCTAAAAGAGAGTAACACAGTAGCGAAGTTGAAATAATTAACACGTTTGTATGAAAAATTCGTAACGCGAACACGCACCGTAGCATAAAATTACTGCGTAAATATTACGAAATGAAAACTAATTGCCAAGACTAAAATGATAAGTACAACGGCATACACAGCGTTGTTCAAGAGATACCTAAGATTAAACCATACTACCGAGGCCTGTGTTTGATATTTGTGTATGTATGTGTGAGTCGCCCTCGCTTCGTCCGAGTCTGTACGACCAAGAGCAGGTAATGTACTAAGTATTTACACAATAGTATAAGAAATTCCCATTTTCGAATTGCCTTTACGTAAACGAAAAGCTGCGAACATACAATTACTTATTTGAACGTAACTACATATTCGTAATAGACCTGGCCGTAGTTTATTAGGATAAAATTTCGAGTCGTTTTGCAAATAGGTACTAAAGGTATGGGGGAGGGGAATAAGTTATGAAAGTTCTTCCAGCTGAATGCACGCAGCAGTGGAAAATCCATTTTTAAGTGAAGGAAAATTGAAAAAAAAAACTGAAAAGTGAAAAATAGAAAACTTGATACTTTGATCCAGAAAATGCACACAGGTCATGAAGAAAGAAAATATTACGCAGGAATAAATTTATACAAATTAAAAAAATGTGTTTGGGAGATGAAAAATATATATAACGTTTATACGTGGATTAACCGTGTCCTCGCTTCGTGCCTCATTTACTCAAAAATTACTTGATCCACGAAGTTCATTTTTTTACGGTTTTATTCACGAATACCATAACTTTCTTTTGATGCAAAGTTTTGGAAAAATTACAATTTCACCCCAAAAATTCCATCAATTCACTCAAAGTTACTACAGTACTAAATGAATTAGTTTCAAGATTGCCACAAATGTTTCTGTCAGATCACAGAGAAAATTTACCCGAACAATATAAAATAAAAAAAAGGAAATGGGGCTAAAGCAGAGCATAAATGTCATATTTTTTTCATTTCCCAAAAACATTTCTTTTTTAATTTATAATATTTTACTCGAAGATTTATGCATGGGTAATATTTTTTTTCTTCATGAGCTGCATGCTTATTTTGGTTCGAAATATGAAGTAGCCCATTTTTCACTAATATAGGTAAATTAATTGGGATTCCTCAATTTTTTTTTTTAATTTTTCAAATGAAATTTCTGTCACATAAAAAGTGAATTTCCCCCTACTGAATGCATCATCTATAAAATTTTGTAACCCAACTTCCCTCAATACTGATTCAAGTTTTTTCTTCATTTCACCCCCCCCCCTCGCGAAACTCAAATACTGCGCACCGAGCATTTGATTATTACAATACAGTTGGAGAGAAATCCTTTTATTCGACATGAGTATATAAGAATGCGAGCGAATAATATATTGTCGCACGTCTAATTCGATCGTAAAAGTGTATTCTGTATCCTTGAAGACTAAAGTTAGCGTTGAATTTTTACGTTGATAATAAAATGTGCATTTTATCTCATTAAATTCGCAGCTTTTACCTTTTAATAGAAGAACCGGCGAGTTTTCAGGGTTGTTTTTAGCAAAAGGGCATCTCGCTGTAACCTCGATGTACCTAAGTGAATATGTTTAGCACGGAAGAGACTTCTATTCACGACTCGCATTTCGTCATAAAAAATTCTTTCTTTTCTCGCTTAATGAAAGAATTTAATTTTAAATATCATATTATTTTTCCTCGGTATTTATTTCGAAACTGACTCTAAGCATAAAATACCTATTGAAAGTATTAATATTATGTTCGCGAAATCTTGTAAAAAAGAAAAAGTACCCGGGCATAAGTATAATTTACTCGACAAAATGAAGAAAAAATAAAATAAAATGCGTGGGAAATGTAACGAATGGTTCGAGAAATGAGCTTTTCAACAAATCGAATTTACCATCTTCCGAAATATACTTACTTGTAATTATCGAACATTGTATTCCTCTTAATTTCGTTATTTTACCAATTTAATAATTTCATTCAGATTTATTTATTTTTCTTGTGATGTTTTTATCTCAATGAGTTTATTAGATAGTGTCTAGCTATGGTTTTTATCACGCGGTCTCTTTCGTCTTTCCTTCCATTAACTGGTATTTTTCGAAAGATTTTTGTAAAATCGTTTTTCTATACGTAAACGGTGTTCTTAAACAAGAATAGGCGAAATGCCCTCGTTCTCAGATTTTCGAAATTTTCACAACTCTGAACAAAATTTTAAGGCCAAAAAAATTTCCTCCAATGCAAACCCTCACTCGGAATATTAAAAAACGCCATCCGTATGAAAGTAAAAATTGTGACTTTTAATTGCTACTGACCCGGACGGGGGCGGAGGGCGTACATAAACTTTTTCTGCTAAAGTATATGTTTTGACAAATACATTATTTTCGGATTTTTTTTTCTATTTTTTTTGGGAAGGTAGGGTCTTCCAAAAATACATTACCTTACGAAATTTTTAAAAATTCCCCCTTCCCCCCGTTGGTGGGATTCGAAGCTGGAACCACTTCAGGAGAAATCGACATCTTTACCAATTAAGCTACAGTGACAGTGACAGTTAGCATAAGTAGACCTAAAGGACATTAATTACTTAATTTTTTGATCCTGACAATGATGCGATATTTATTTGACAAGGTATTGGAACAATGATGGTACACTATTGACATAACAATGAAATGCTTCTGACTTCATTGAGACACTTACGTGACTTGATGGTGGCATACTTCTGACAACAGTGTAAAATTGATTTGATACTGTTGTGACATGTTTTTGACGCTGCTGTGGCACGTTTTTGACTAATTTTAGGTATGTTTTTGACTTTGTTTTGACAGTACACTATTGCCATAATAATGACATTTGACATACTGTTGACTTGATTATGACATTTTCATGACTTAGTAGAGGCACGCTTCTGACAACATTGTGACACTATTTTGATACAATCGTGACATATTTCTGACATCACATTAGCACATTTCTGACAAAGTTGTGGTATATTTTTGACGTAATTTTGGCAGTACACTATTGTCATAACAATGACATTTGACATGCCTTTGACTTGATTGTGACACTTATATGATTTAGTAGTGACATACTGACACTTATATGATGTAGTAGAGGCACACTTTTGACAACATTGTGACACCATTTTGACATGTTTTTGACATCACGCTGGCACATTTCTGACAAAGTCGTAGTATATTTTTGACGTTGTTTTGGCATCACACTTTTGCCATAACAATGTCATCTGACATGTTTTTGACTTGATTAAGACACTTATATGATTTAGTAGTTACATACTGACACTTATGTGACTTGGTAGAGGCACACTTCTGACAACACTGTGACACCATTTTGACACAATCGTGACATGTTTTTGACATCACTTTGGCACATTTTTGACGAAGTTGTGGTATATTTTTAACGTTGTTTTGGCAGTATACTATTGTCATAACAATGTCATCTGACACGTTTTTGACTTGATCAAGAAACTAATGTGACTGGATAGTGGGACGCTTCTGAAAACATCATGACATTGTTTATACACAATGGCGGCATGTTTCTGACATCAGTTCGACGTGCTATTGACCCAGTTGTGGTATATTTTTACTTCAATGTGTCAGAACTATGATACAGCCAGATCAATATATCTTACAGTTGCGTCAAAAATATGCCACAATTGCGTCACAAATGTGCCAGTGTACTCGTGGTGTCAAATGCATACCACAAATGTGTCAAAATTTTGTCATTATTTTGTCAGAAGTATGCCACTACCAAGTTACATTAGTGTCATAATCAAGTCAAACGCATGCCAAATGTCATTATAATGCCAATAGTGTAATTCCAGAAAAAAGTCAAAAGCATGCTACAACTGTGTCAAAAGGGTGCTACAACGTTGTTAACAACATGCCACTATCAAGTCACATTTGTACCATAATATCATTTCATCAGTATCTCATCAAATGAAAGTGTGTCATTTATACGTCATAAACGTGTCAGCTGAAACATAAATTTCTTAAATCTAAAATTTTGTTTAGAGGTACGCAAACGCAATGATGTTTGGTAAAAATTTTGAAAATTTGAGAACACGGACATTTCGTCTCTTCTTGTTTGTAATACCTCATTAAGGAGTTGTCTAGTTATTTAACAAATGAACATAATCCATTTTTTTTTCAAAATCTAAGAAATGGAAAATATGAAGCAAATCGTTGAAGTTTAATTGATGAACCTATCATTTTTTCCATTTGTTGTTTTAAAAAAAAAATGTTTAACCTTGTTTGCCATTTAAATGAACTATGGATTGGGTACAATTATCGGGTATATGAAAAAAATTGCCCGACTGTTGGTGCAGAGAAACGTGAGTTCGAGTGTTATTCAAGAAGCTGACGTATTCAAGGAAGATGTTTATTCTTCCGTCGTGGGAGGACTTGAAATTAGAAATTTATTTTACATTGTTACCACGGTTTTGTAAGCATTTATGTATGACTCAAAAATCCTGAAAAATTGAGTACGTTGGCTCGAATCGATAATTTTCATTAATTTTTCGAGTGAGTAAGCAATTTATTTCGGTTGAATTTTGATTCCCGAATGAATTTTTTTCCGCCAGTGAAATTCTTTGATTTTTTTTCAAAGTACGCGGGTGGAATTTTGATATACCTGAATTATGCTAGCGAAGCTGCGAGTGGAATTTTTTTTATCGAATATTACGAAAATTGGAATTTCACGTTAAATTGTTCGACGTGTAAACTGAAGATAAATTCAAAGCGGATTAAAAAGTATTTAGAATAAGTAAACGAAAGGAAATTTAAAAAAAAAAAATGAAAGATTTCAACGTGCTATCAAATATTTGCTTTCAGGATTCAGGCATTGCTGGTGGAAAGAAATTGAAACGAAAGCGATGGTGGGAAGAGGAGGTTTACTCAAATATAAATTTCTACAGGTTCTTAATTTAGAATATAAATCTAATAAGTTTCAAGCAGAGTGAAAAAAAAAGTAAAGAAAATGGTCGAAAACTCCAATCTCTTGCCTTTTTGTATTCTTTAAATTGTACCCTCTTCTTTCTTATTTCACTTATGGGAAAAGTTTACAACCATTGGTAATAATGCATTGCACCAAATTGTTTCGTTGTGTTTTGCAGTTTTTTTTCCTCCTCGACGATCATAATTTCAGCCGAATTGCTGACCACTAGAAAAAATTCTTATCATAATTATTTTGTCGGTGCGCTGTGCAAAGCACAAGGAAGTTAATTCGAAAGTGTTTTCCCCTTTGTTATATGTACTTGGTATAAAACTTGGTTGTGTTCAGTAAAATATACTGTACTTCTTGATAGATAAACTTTGTACAATTTGTAGCCAAAAGTTGGAACACAAATTATCCAAACGTTGGCTTCGAAATGAATGTGGTACAAATTTTTTGTCTTAAACGGAAAATAAATCGTATATCTTGCTCGCTACGTGCGGTAATATGTGTACGTTTACCACTTTTTTGTCTCCTGTATTACTCGTGCTTCTTGCTTCGTGCGTCTCGTCTTCGTCTTTTTTCAATGAACCACACAAGGTGAGCTATTGGATTTAGTTGAACAGTCGTATTAAAAGAAAACTTGTACGTATAGTTTTATTTAAAAATATGGATACCTGGATTGAACTGAAATGAAATTTCAATGAAGTGATATGATGGTACACTTTGGAGAGTATTTCGGGTCATTTCTAATAATGCTATCTGAGTTTTAAAATTACTCTTTGATGGATTTTTCTGACACTTATATCGTTTTTTTTACGTCTCTAGATAAACGAATCAATGACATTTTGAAAATTTTTTTTTACCATTTTACACGTTTTTCATCTTTTTACATTTCTTTTGAACTTGTAAAATAACTTTTTAAACTATTTTTTCATACGGCAAAATTGTTAATGATACGTGAATTTTTCATTTTTCATTGTTTTGCTTCAATTCACCAATACCAACAGTTTATGATTTGGAAAAAAAATCGAAATTCAAGTAAAATTAATGCATGCGGATGAGTGTGGGAATGGAATATGAACAAAATTCCTTTTTGGGTCCTAGAAGACCATTACGATTATTTTTGCTCATGTCAGATATTTATTTTCATTTCATTTTTTTTCCAAAACTAAAAATCAATTTCTCAGTTTGATATCGACCAAAATCAATCAAATTTGGGGAAGAGGCTAAGATTGATGGTGGATTTGATACTCTGCAGTGGGGATGACCTCGTGTCAAAATTCATTTATGTCTAGAAGGGAGGAGGGGGGTCGCGCTGACGGGCTAAAGGGCTAAAATCGCAAAAATTGATCTTTCTTGGGCCCATCGGTAGACGATCCGAAATTGTATAACATATCCAAAAATCAACACCTAGGTCCATTAGGAGGAGAGATATGAAGCTATATGCCCTTTTTGACCTTGAAAAAGGTCTGTTCCTCTTCCTCTCCTAACTCTCCTCCAAATTGAGCTAGGAAGTTGAAATTTGGTATGTAGACTTGGTAAGGGCCATAGATGCGTCTTTTGGGAATCTAGTCTTTTTAGGCCCATTGAACCCCTTCACAGCTCCAAAAATATCATTTTTTGGTCCGTTTTTCTCGTGTTTTAAGTTTGTTTCTCGCATAACTCCTCTCCAAATTGAGCTAAAAAGTTGAAATTTTGTGTGTACATTTAGAATAGGTTCTAGATGTGTTGGGGGGGGGAGGGAAGGGGTTTGACTTCATTCGGACTACATATTTCAAATTTTCTGAGAAAAAGTCAACTGAAACATCCCCTCCTCCTCCGAAATGGAGAATTGTTACGCCAGTTAACAGTTCACCAAGTCTCAGCCAAACTTTGGTCACGTTTGCAGACTTCATACCCAAAAATAAACTATCCAACGAGATTCAGCATCTCAAAATGAAATTTTTTCAGAAGGGTGACGAGAGGGAGTATATCTTAAACCGAAATTCGACTCGAATAAACGAAGAAACGCAATTTTTTTTCGAAAATGGTACCATTTTGGTAAACCATAAGAGCTGTAGTGTGGAACCAGAAGTGCTAAAATTTTAAAGAGGGGTTAAAATTCTTATAATGCATTTGTATTGCTTTGAAATAAAAATCTTCCTCGAGTCCCATTTGTTCTAAGAATGGAAAAGAGGTTGGGAAAATGTTCCCACCAGAAAGAAATTTAAAAATGTCAAACCATCTGCTGATTTCTGGACGCCAGCATTAAGAACTACCCGAAAAGAAGAAGTCTCTCTGTGTCGACTACGAATAGGCCATACACAGATTACACACTTTCATCTTCTCAGCAAAATTCTTCCTCCCCTCTGTGAAGCATGCTTTGTCTAATTACCGGTTCAGCATCTTCTTATAGAATATCCGCTACATCAAAATTACCGCATTAAATTCAACCTCCCATCTTCCATTAATTCTGTCTTCAAGAACGATGAACCCAAACTTATTTAACTTCCTCAAAGGTATCGGACTTCTTTCTAAAATCAAACACATTTTTTGCGTCCGTGCATCTGGCCTAAGTTGCAGGATAAACAGTACAAAGTAAGTAAGTAAAAAATAAAAGAAATCAGAGCACATTACCAACGAAAGCACTTGAAAGCACACCATCACACATGCGACGCTTCCTTCCAAGTAAATTTTTAATCACTACGAGCACAGCGATAAATTTAAATGTCAAACATCGCGCGACAAATCCGTATTATCTACCATTACGAATACTACGACGTGGTTTCGCTACAAATTCCAACATTTTTTTCCATCTCGATCGATCCAACAGCGTGAATAAATTTTTCATTCGACAATACAGATTACTTGGCTATTGTCGAATGGGTCGTTTAAAATTTTCCAAATCCTTTCTATTCATTTAATCATCAGATTTTCTCGGCTAATTCCACCTCTACGATTTTATTGATTGGTTTTCATTGTAAGTAGTAAGTATGTATTATCGGTATATGTATACCACATATACCTATATATATGTATATATATGTGCACATTCGTTACATTTACACAACCATTGGCCAAATTCCAAAACGCAACGAATTTACCTGACCTATGTACTTTTTTTTTGTCGACGATAATTCTCTCGCTTATTCACCTTATATTATACCTATTCTGGCAACGACGACCTTGATACGAGGAAAATCTCGAGGAAAATATCCTACGAGGTATTTTTACGGTTGTCTTTTTTTGGCAATAATGTCCATCGTCACCCATTGTGATTAATTGAACCGTATTAGTCGATTCAACATTAAAACCATCAGTAATGCATCTTCTCAACAAATACAAAATTATATATGCAAACCAGACTGGTTATAGATATGAACTGGTGAAATACCATAGCAAATATATAGCACTGTATGTATTTTTTGTGTGTGTATATATATAAAATCATGAATAGAAATATGAGATATTTCACTTTTTTTTTTCGCTTCATTTTTACACTGCGACAAATAATTTAATACTTTATGAATAAACATTAAACTATAGCACAACGCGATATATATTTAAATATTTCTACAATTTATTCGCAGACGATAGTAAAATTCTGGTAGCAGAAAAAAATCAATTTGGCATTATTCGAATAAACTTCGCCAAGTCCGCATATACTTACTTATCATACCATGTATTCTTGAACGAATCAAAAAAGAGGTAAATAGCTACCTCTCCCTTTTTACACGTACTACTCGGAGCGAAATAAATTCGCGCAGTATTTGTAATTTTGACGATACGAATTCTCAAAATGGAAGAATGCGAGAGAAAAAAAATTGTAAAAATTGTTCATTTTGAATAAAAAACGTACCTACTACCTACGTCGCGTAGTTGTTTGGCATAAATGATGATGAAAATATTCTCGTGCAGTGGAGTGAGCGAGGGCAGGGAAAGAGAAGCAGAATAGAATAAAAAAATTGTAAGGTACATACAGGAAGATACCTATCGTGTTAATATTTGACAAAAATTTGTTAGTAGTATTTTCTAAAATGTCGAGTCAACATATGAACACCTGAGAAAAAAAATATTCCTACAGATCGGATTTCTCGATCTTTTTCCTACTTTCATTTAATTCTTTTACTAGAGATAAAGCATAAATGATATTGGCTTTGTAGCCTGATTTTTTATGTAATATTGCCAATGAAAACAAGGCTATTACAATCTATCGACCAACGACGGATGGAGAGGGGGGGAGGGGAGACCAACAAAATCCGTTTTGGGGTCTTTGAAGACCATTAAGACAATTTTTAGCCATTCAACATCCCTCACCAAAATTTTAGCCGCCCTTGTTCAGGAGCTTCGAAACATATGAAAACCACACCAATATTGCCGTTCTGTAAATAGCCTTCAGGAGGTTGAAAAAGGGGGAGGGGGGTTCTTGCAGGCCGAATAGCGGTCCTCGGAAATTTTTCACTTCTCTGATATTGCTTACTACGTATCTGAATGCAAATTATTGAAACTTTTGACAGTTTCTCTCTGATGAAAAAATTTTTCCAATATTTTCCCCTTTCAGCCTCTTATTTTCAGTTTTTTTTTTCAAATTTTGACAATGGCACACCCAAGCTAAAATTTTGAAAAAAATATACGTTGTGAAGGGGTCTAATATACATCTAAAAAACATAGTTTCAAAATTGTGCAAAGCCATTATCCATAATAAAAAAATTAATAAAACATTCAAAAGGGTATGGGAGAGGGGGCAATTAGGGAGAGGGGGTGTCGATTTTTCTGGAGATGACTCTCATATATGTCTACAACATATGAAAAAATTGCGCAAATCGATTGATTACATCTTCAAAAAAAATTTACATGTGATTTTAACTTAGAGCCACCCCCCTCGAAAACCAGTAGGGTTGGGGGCTAAAACTTTGGTGAGGGATGTTTCTTGAAAGTACCTACCTACTACTCAAGTATCAGGCCGAAATCGCTCGGGGGCAAATTTATCATTGTTATCCACCCATAGCCTTTTAGAGTTTGTTCCTCGCATAACTCCCCTCCAAATTGGTTTCTGTAGGGACTCTTGATGTGCCTTTTGAGGGTTTCGACTTTTTAGTCCCACGAAACCCTTCCTACCCGCAATGCTGATCAGGAAAAAAGTATCGCAAGCGAGGGACCTTTACAATGGTTAAAGGAATTTAAACGGCTTTAATAATATCCATTTTTCTAAAAAAAATGTGAATTTTCATAACTTCACTCCTGCCTTTGAATCTTTTTTTAGACTAATTTTCCAAGTCATACTGTCAATGAAAACCAGCCTATTACAGACTATCGACTTACGGTATAAGGGGGGGGGGGGTTGGTCAACGAAATCCATTATGTGGTCTTAATAGGCTATTAAAACCACCTTTTGAGTATGTCAGATTATTTATTCCTGACGATTTCATTCACTTGTGTTTTTTTAACCGGATTTTTTATTTTTTCCCCCGAAACTAAAAATCATTTCCTCAGCTCAATACTGAACAAAATCGATCAAATTTGGCGAATAGGCTTCGATCGACGGGCTATATGATATTTTGGAGAATGAATAATCTCGGGTAAAACTTCAGTCAAGTTCAAATTTCGGGGAGGGGGTGCTGAGACGCCAACATAACAAAAATTCTTCCGTTTTAAGCCAATCGATACATGATCTAAACTTTTTCAACATATCCAAAAACCACCCTCATAGGTCTATTTGGAGGGTATGTATGAGGGTTTTCCCCCTTTTTGACCTTGAAAAAAGAAAACTCTTTCCCTATCTCCCTTTTCAAATTGAGTTACGAAAATGGAATTTGGTATGTAGATTTAAGAGGGGCTCCGATTGTGCCTTTCGGGAGCTTTTGACTTTTCAGCTTCATTGCAGCCCCTCACAGCCACGACAATGTAGTTTTTTTTGTCGGTTTTCCGTAACATTTTGGGGTTACTTCGAAAGAAATTCGAGTTGAAAGCTGATTTCACCACTTCAAGATGATATGAGCTTCGCATAGAATTTCTAAACCTTTTCAACTCTTCATCTATGACTCGCATGAAAAAATGATAAGAATATAAGTTGTAGAAAATTCAGAGAAGAACAAAAAAAGTCTGAACAGTTTTTGTCGTAAAATTAATGCCACAAGAGATATAGTCGAAAAACCAGAATTTAGTGCGTGCCTTGAAAAGGGAGGGTTGATCTTCCACCTACTATGGACTATGTACAACTCTTATCGATAAGGATTTTCAGTATGTTGTTCAAGAAAGCTGTTCGAAATGTATCCATGAGAAAAATCCACGTTTCGAATTTTTCTAACCAAATATCTAAATTTACTGTACTAAATAGAGATTGCACTTAGTATATAGAAATTCCTAGGAATTTAGTTCAATACTTTTTTACTTCTTTTTTTTTTTTTTTTTTTTTTTTTTGTAATGTTCAGTCGTGTTTTCTTCGATACAGTAATTTATCAAGGCAAGATCTGGCGCCAAGTTTCGCCTAATTTTTATGTCAACGATAATGAGAGAATTTTTTTCACCGCCAAATTTTGGCTCGAATATCGCACGGTAACTGACGTCTTTACAAATGCGTACCGTATACAACATCGTGTTAAACTCTAAATATTAAAGATGACCGTAATTAAGATAGTGAAAGTTTTTCCTCCATTACGTGATCAAATAAATTATGAATAATAAGGCGACGCAGTTGGCGCAGGGGTTGTTTCAAATACGTGTATACAACGTAACCCTAACGAGTAATTTTTAATACCAGATTACTCCTTAATTTTTTTTCCCTCCTTTGTTTTAATTAAACCTGCGCGAATAATTTATCAATATCATCGAGCCGAAAAAGGGATCCTTTACCTTTGTATTTCACTTACAAGTACCATAGTTTTATATTAGTAAGTTGGTAGTTGTTGATTGAAACCGATTATTTATTATTATTTTCTTTTTTGTGGTAACGTTATTTATTTTATTTTAAAGAGTTATCGTAAACTACCTATTTGATAGGAATTTTTTTTAATTTATTATTATTTATTTATTTACCTCTTTTTTTTTTTTTTTTTTTTTTTTTA
>FIZR01000771.1:3309-25542 GCA_900060175.1 Ferrisia virgata | reverse complement strand
CACTCGAATAAAAAAAAAAAAAAAAAAACAAAAAAAAAACCAGTGCGATCTCGTACGGTCATAGCAAGTTAATAGGGATTGAAGTACAGAGATCGATTAAATTCTCTAAATTACATCCTGTACACATATTTATTGTATGTTTAAGTATACCACCAGATAAGTAAAAAAAAAATAAAAAATAAAAAAAAAGAATGAATAAATCAGATGTAAGACCACATTTTTCATATATTATTTTTTAAAATTACCCAACATGTGCACTACACAGTGACACAGTGACACAGGTTTGTTCGTACTTCGAATCCGATCATTGATACGTATTATTTTTATTACCTCCAATTACCAGTAAGAATAACATAATATCAACAGTATTGTCCTCGAATCCGAGACGAAAACCCAACATACCTTTTAAAATTCTTTATCTTTTGCAAGATTATTTTATAACACTTATATACGGTACAATGTGCATAGCAGTATTTCGATACCTATACCTACGTACCTAGATGCCAATACCTAATCTCGCATATGTAAAAACAAAAAGTAAAAAAAACCCATCGATCGTAAATGCTCAAACCTTTTACGCTAGCATGTCTCATACTTACAGCAAGCTTGCCAATAAACGAGCATACAAATTTGTATGTAAATAAATGATAAACACTGGCACAGAAGAACGAAAGTACGAGGACCACTATAACATCGATAATCAGCTCACTTTATTCATATCGAAGAACGCAGGTCTAAAAAAAAAGGCTACATAGCAGGGTACGGAGGACGTTTTGCATCTTCGGTTTCAGGATTCAAATTTTTCAAGAGACTATTTAGGCATAGGCATTGCTAGAAGATGAGTTTCAAGCGTATTTGCGATTTTTTAAATCATCATTTGCTGGCGTGCGGGGCAGGGGGGGGGTTTAGACCAGAGAAAAATGAACTTTCGACCGGATTTTTGCATTAATTTTTTTTTTCTCGGTCAATTTTTGGTGGCCAATTTTTTTCAAACTTGATATGAAAGTAAAGGTACCGAGGAGGGAGGGTGGGGGGAATTTTTTCAGATTTTTTGGGTCCCGTATGACTTTGAAATGGGCGTTGCAAATTTTGAGGGGGCTTGTAGGCTCTTATTTTTGAACAGGAAATTCGAAAAAATATTCTCGAGTTATTAAGGAGTATTTTACACCTGCGATATTTTTCTAAAATATTTTACAGTGGTGGCCTTTTTTACAGGCCTAAAAATTGGAATTATTTAGTAGGTAATTTGATACTTGACTAACGAAATAGTAAACATCGAAACAATGTAAGTTCTAATGCTTTTTACGTTGTCGGTTGGTTCTCAACAAATAATTTTCGTCACATCTCTTCAACATTTCAACTTGAAATCATAAAATCAACCACGGTCAAAGTGTACTGTTGACGAGTAAACCGATGACGGGTCAACTGTAAAATGCGCTGTTAAACAACTGTCATTTTCCTCGATATTTCAACTAAAAATCATAAAATAAGTCCACTGATGACATTCCAGGCCATAAAAATCTGTCCACTGATGTCAGTCCAATGATGACGTCACCCTGTTCACGGCCCACTAATGTCATCTAATGATAACGGTCAATTGTTGACGATTTTTCTAGAATGCGCTATTTAACATCTTTCGATGTTGAAAAATGACTTTGAGGACTGAAGAGGGGAAGGGGGCGGGGAAGGGGGTCATCAATCAAAAAAATATAAAAAAAATTATGGGATGCATAAAATATTCCTAACAACACGAGAACATTTTTTCAAGTATCCGGCTCAAAAATGAGGGGCTTACAAGTCCCTTCAAAATTTTCAACGCCCATTTCAAAATCATACTGCAAGTTCGAAAAAATTCCACACAACATTCTCCCTCGATACCTTCACCTTTATATCAAGTTTGTAATAAGTCGATGAAAAATTCGCGCGGGAAAAATAGTTTTCCATTGAACTAGACTTAGGAAAATATTTTTAGACCTTCGAATAAACTCGCATATTGTTTAAATTCAGTTCTTGCATAGTAAGTACGAGTATGCATTTCTGTTACGGAAAGTTGTTGAAAAAAAAATCATGGCCAGAATGCCCTAGGGGAGGGAGAGCCAGCGTTACTTTGTGATGGCAAATACACCGGTAAAGATTACAACTTGGAAAAAAAATTATTGACCCATGTCGAGTATTTAGGAGGAATCCAAGGTCAAAAAGTTGGAGGAAAACCGGTTTCAATAAATTTAGGGAGTTGATTTTTTAAACATATTATATCATATTACACACGCAACTTTCAAATATACCTATCGATTCGTTCGAATTTTTGTTTTTTTTTTAAATTTGTTTTCCAGTAATTTTTATTTTATCTCGTTACCTTGCACTAGTTCAAATTTTAACAAAACTGCTTTTCAATGTAGAAACACATTCGAAATGTTATTATTAAAAATCTTCCAACAAACCGAGCATAGTTCCCAAATTAGCATAAATTTGGTCGATATCGAGGTTGAGATAAGCGTTTTTAAATTGAATTTTTTCGGCAGCATTTATCGAGCCTGATACACCCGAAATCAGGGGGGCCGTGTTGGTGAAAGCGGAAGTTATTCAAACTAGCGCAAATCTGAGGCAGAATAAACCGTAATAATGACGCATCGACCGCAAGTACATAAATTAATTTTCACTTATCGCGTACATCTCGAAATATTTCAATTACGAAATGTTGATTTTTTTTTTTTCATTGCTCTGACAAGCGGCTGTCGAACGAACGCTAACGTAGTAGCGTTGGGATGTACTTCTGGCTCCTGTAACCTACCACATAGGCAAATACAACGTCATCTTAAATACCACAGCACAGCACAGCATAGCACAGCAGCTGTGACAACTGACAAGTGACAACTAATATTTCCAGAAAATAATCTGCTAGACGTATGAAGGTCGCTCTTTGGAATTATAGAATAAGTATACGTATACAGTTGCGGTCTCACACCTATCAAGAATATTAATATAGTCGCGAGTTGTGCGTGCTTTTGAAAAGTTTTACAAGTTTTCGCTCACGAAGCGATACTGACAAGATGATTCGTCATTTGAAACGTGCTTTACTGTGGTTCCTTTGAAGTTGGAAGATAGGCAAGTGACGCGATTAAAGTAACGACCTTTCGATTATCAATTTTTCAACAGGCTGTACATGCGATGTGTTGTTGAAAATGTGTACCATCTTGTTGCAGGTATTTACCATCTAATTTCACAATAAGTAGGTCTCTGGATACAGTTAGATAAAATTTTATAATAGTTTAGATTAAGTATACTTTCGCGAATATTACTATAGTTATAATTGATATAGAACAGGTACGAGTACACAGGTACGTTTAGCACTTTTCTTGGATATTTATGAGAAATACGGTTCTACAAATAGGTATATACATATGTATAGGCTATGGCTATGGCTATGGCACAGGCATACAAATGAAAACGGAGCACTAAAACATTACTTTGAAAAAATACGAGCGACATGTCACCGAAGGGAGTTTATTTTCTTTTCATACACTTACTTTTATGGTGGTGGTGTACTTTTAACTTGGTCGTCGTCGTCGTCGTCGTCGTCTTCGGCGGCGTTAACGAACAACAAATCGAACACATTATACAACACGTACGTACAACAAATTTCTCAACCCTGTCCAAATAAGTCAGTTAATTGAAAATCGATGTATTTTCAAATTAACGACCAAATTATCCGCGCTAATCCATCAAGTACAAAGTGGCTCGACACATCGTTCAATTACGTTTACAAACAACACGATTAAATTCAACTCGACGAAGGTATGCACTTCTACTTACTTCGTCTAGTTTGCAAAAACAAAAAGCGTATAAATTGTCCTTTTTCTGCGCGCACAAACACAATGCCCGTTGAATTAAGAATGAGGGAACTGCGAAGGAAAAGAAAGTCCGAATAACCGTACCAAACAATGAATGAATGAATGAATGAATGAACGAACGAACGAAAACGAAACGAAGAAAAAGAAAACTCTATGCAAAAAGCTAAACGTTCGCTTCATTAGCGTCACTGCTGCGATAAATGGACTTTTGAAATAATTAGCCGACGAGGCACGACACGCTCCGTGAATACAGCAGCAACAATATTATCGACAATATATTTCATTACTCGACTCAACACTTACAAATTGCATCTGTTTAAAACTCTTTAAAATACAAAAAAAAAAAAAAAAACTAGTTCATTGTTGCACTAAGGTCTGTGTGGCGACGGTTACACTCGATCTCGTACAAAAATTCATTTATTTAACCTGGCGCCTATAGTTTTTTTTTTCCAGCTCTTCGTTACTAATACGTTGGACGAACAATCAATCGTTCGTTTATGACGACATATTCGTAGCTGTAGGTCTAGGTACTTATCGATTTATTGGAACTTGAAAATAATACACGGATCTCTCCTCCGAGCAGTGGGATAGCAATCTCGCAACAACGCCGCAAACAAGCTAGCTTACCTATGCCGCATATTATGTCGCAGAAATTTACAGTATTCTTACCGTACGTCTTAGCGGACGGGCTTGACAGCAAATACCGCGTACGTCGGTCACCACGCATACCTACCGACAAAGAAAACTGAAAATGGCGCGACGTTGACGCGTACCGACGACCGGCGGCGCGCCGATACCTGCCTGATATAATTTCATTATGCAAATTATTCGACGCGATGGGGCGGATACACCGCGATAACAGCTAAAAGTGACGTACACGATGTGATTATTCTCAAGGATAGATATCTCACCTTACGATACTCTCGAGATGCGGAAACCTGCTAAATAAATAATGTATCGCGAAAACGTCATCTTCGCAGTAGCGTCCACGTCCGCTAATGGTTTCTTTCGAACCTAAAATTATCGCTGATCTAACAAACCCTGCGGCCCATTAGATACGGTATATACAGATATGCGTAGTAGATAAATGTAATGTACTCTACGTACACGATTACACATTTATAAGCATACGTACGAGTACTACAACAAGGCATATATGCTCGCTCCTCGATTCCCAGGACATTTATTTTTACGTACTATGCACGTTTAGAGTATTAAAACTAAAAACCCGACAACATTACTCGTACAATACGAACCTAGCAGCTGCAGATAATCGTTCAGAGAGGCACAAATAGTAAACAGCCAATCACACGATCTGTACCTCGATGTACTTGGACGACGAACCATTACGCTGGTTTAAAAATCATCGATACGAGCTTTTATTTTTATTTTTTGTTTCGGTTTTGCGAATCTCGTGGGAAGTTTTTCAAACAAACTAACCTTTGAAAACGTTGCAGTCGATAAGATACAGAAGACGACAACGGTGGACTTCCCGGCGGTGGGGGGGGGGGCTGATTTACAAATATCATTGCATCATTCAGGAGGTACACATTGGAGCGTACACTCTTACGATCATCAAATAACAATCTTAAGTTCACTTCGCAAGCCATTTCGATATTTTTGAGCGGTCCGGCTTCGTAAGAAGAAGAAATAAAATCATTCAAAAATTAAAAAAAAAAAAGGATCGCTTCGCGATGCTTTACTGCTAATCAGCTTTGTGGGTAGGAAGAGTTCAATGGTGTTGAAAAATCGAAACCACCAAAAGGCACATCAAGGGTCTCTGGGTCTTTACAGACGTGACACAGCTAATATCAACTTCCTAGCCCACTTTAGAGAGGAGAGTTATGCGAAGAACAAAATTAAAAAACTAAAATAGTAGAAAAACCTGTAAAAATTCACATTTTTGGGGCTGTGAGGGGGTGCAAAACAGCTAAGTAGTTGGAACCCCCAAGAGGCACATCTAGGAACCAAACAAATGTACACAGCAAATTTCAATTTCTTAGCTCAATTTGGTGGGCAGATAAGGAAGGAACAGCCATTTTTCAAGGTCAAAAAAGGGGAAAACCCCCATATCTCCTCTCCCGGTTGACTTAGGAGGTTGATTTTTCGTCATGTTATACAACTTTTAATCCTCCATCAATTGGCTTGAAAAGGAACTACTTTTTCGTTTTTGACCCGTCAGCACCCCCTTCTCCAAATTGGGGCATAACTGAATTTTGGCCGAGTTCATTCCCCAACTCATGTGTATCTAATGCGCCACCAAACTGAGCCGATTGACCAAGTTGGATCGATTTTGGTCGGTGTCGAACGAAGTAAATGATTTTAATGTTCTGAAAAAAAAAATATATACATCTGACATGGCTAAAAATCGTCTTTATTGTCTTCTAGGACCCTAAAATGGATTTTGTTGATTTCCCCCCTCCTCCTCCATTGGCTGTTGGTCGGTAGACTGTAATAGCCTGGTTTTCATTGACAATATGACATAGAAAATCAGACCGAAAATTAAAAAAAAAAAACAATAAAAATGTGATTATAGAGAGAGCTCTAGATACGTGAGAGAAACAAAAACACTATTCGATAAATGTTAATTTTTCCTTCATGCGTAATAGTTCAGTCAAATTAGCATTAAATAACGGAAAATTGTTTTTTCACAGGATTGGTCATCACCCTCTAAACAACATATCCAAAATTAGACAAAATCCGACTGGACTGGTTTCTCCTCCAATATTCCCATTTAAGCCCCATGAGCAAATTTTTGACCGATAACTTTGCCTAACTTTATTCCTAAACGCGATACAGAAAAAAAGTAGGATTAAAAAAAGTAGCTGGTTAAATTTTCAATAAAAAAGATTTTACATATTTTTTTAGAAAACTAATTGAAGTGCTGTAAAATAAGTTTGAAAAGAGAGCGTTATGCGCTAACATGATGCTCCGTTCGATGGTTTTATCGCGTCGCGAGAGCCAGCGGCCAACGTTCGTAGACACGCGGGCTCAATTTTCTAACAGCATACGTATTCAAAATTATTATGGTTTAAGTAAAGGTACTGCGAGTAATAATTTAAAATTACTTTAATTTTATAAAATAGACTTATTCTTATCGTAGTTTTCACAACTGCATATCTGACCCTGGATCACTGATATTCTCTTCTGATTCGAAATCAAAATGGCTATGGCTATAGCTGGTAAAATTAATGTCCTACATTCATTTCAGGTGGTTGGGGGTGGGGGGGGGTTCTCAAAAAAAAAACGCAAAATGATGTGACATTTTTTAAAAACCACTAAAAAAAAGGACGATGGTGAAAATTTAGGATTTAAATTTGCGTAATGATTCCATTTTTTTCAAATACCAAAAATTGCAATTGTTTTCGTTTTTTTGAAAATTTTTTTATTTTGAGTCAGTTTTGCAAATTGAAAAAATTGAATTAGAGAGTTGAAATTATTACCGCATCATTTTGAGGTCATTTCGCAACTATTGTGACCCCATCGTTTGCAGATTTCCGAAGAAAGCGAAATTCGACTCACCCACTGTTCAAGTATGCTGAAAGGGAGAACTGAGCCCGCGTGTCTACGAACATTAGCCGCTGGCTCTCGCGACGCAACAGAAACATTACGCGGAAAATCTCGTTATCGCCGCACAACACACCCTTTTCAAAGTGGATTTGAATTGCTTCGATCGATTTTCGAAAGAAATACGTAATAACCTTTTTTTATTGGAAAATTGGCTAGCTACATTTTTTGATACAATTTTTTTTCTGCATCGGTAAAAATCCTGTACTTGGGGCACAAATTTGGATGTCGGCGGAGAAGCAACCGTACGATTTTGTCAGATTTTAGATATCCCATAAATTTTTTCGTTATTTTGTCATTTTTAACGAACTAATTTAACCGGTCTGTAAGTAGTAAGTGATGAGAAAATTTTTCAAAAGGTCATTTCACCGCTCAAAAATTGAAAAAGTAAAACAACGAAAAAAATCGTTCAAAATTCCAATCTACGACTCGAGACCAGCAAAAATTAAAGAAAATGGTCAAAATCAATTAATCGAATAATAATCCGAGTTTATTTTGTAACTTTGTACAAACGTATTCGCTGGTTGATATGTATTACTCGTATTATGTAATTATTAAATCGTGGATATGCCTTTAGTAAATCAACTTCAAACAACGGTGGTACATTTGCAATTCTACATACGACATTGTGTACGTGTACGTGTACGTGTAATGTGTATCTGTACACCCAACATACGAGCGACGCATACATAAAATACTTGCAAATACAACGTCTCATACACAGTATATTAATTTCCACCTCTGCTGCTCATCCAAGTAAGTACAATATACCTTTATACATACATCTAACTTACAGACAACGTACAGTTTGTGCACTAGATTTACATACACTCCACACACTCAGTATAACACACAAAAGTAGTCACAGCGTCAACCCTTTCAGGTCTTTATTTATTTTTATTAAACGAGCGAATACGTACATTAAGTATGCGTGTAAGTACATAAAATGGGCGATGCGATGAAAAAGCTACAAACTAGGTATCACGTCCGTTTCCGTACTCTGCGTACGATACGAACTACGCGACGCGGCGCAACGGTACAGCGACGTACGAGGGCGAGCTTCATTGTACAACACTTTTTTGACGATACCTTGCCTACCTACATATACCTGGTAAGTACCTACGTGTTTTTATTATCGCGTATAAAATATCAGGACCGAGACGTATCGCACACATCGGATACGCGAACGAGAAAACTAATATAAATTTATGCATGAAAATTTATTAAACTAAATAAACGTCCGGCTATAATACGATTGAGAATTATATATCCAACTAAATCCGCATCTAGTACTTATTACATTCGTAACGTAATTATTTACGTGTTTTAATGTTTTTCAAATTTCATTTTTTTGAAATTTACTATCGCAGCAGAAGAGACCGCGTTGGTATTATTCTCATGTTAAAATAATTCCGATGTATTGTTCTCGCGTTGATCGAACGACCGTCCACGAAATAGCTGAAATTTTTTCAGAATTTTTAAAATAGACGAACATTTGGAAAACTTGAAAAACCATTTTTCCATCATGTTTTTCGTTTATGAATTAATCGTTTTTCATCGAAACATCGTTCTTCTCGTAATCTATCCCGAAATACCTATTTAATCACCACTTGTCCAAGTTTTATTTCGTTTTCGTTTCTTTTTCGTAATTTTTGAAATTTTAATCGAATCGAGGCGAAAGAAGCGCTAAATCAAAAATTGAAATTTCTACTTCCTACACTTGAGAATTCATCGTATAAAGAAACTAGCAACAGATTCGTGTTCAGCAGCTCAAACCACACCCATAAAAACTATTCGCTCATTAAAAGTAGCTCAAATTTCAAAAATTTATACCCCTAAAATTATTCATCGAAAAAATTGACTGACATCTGTTAAAAAAGGATGCCGAAAATTGATCCAAAATCACGTAAAACTGTCAAAAATTAGGCGAAAAAATTGAAAAAAAAAAATATGAAAGTGCAGAAAATTGGTCGAAAAATGGTGAAAATTGGGTGAAAAAATTGGGTAAACATATTGAAAAATATGTGAAAATTGATCTGAAAAACGAAAAAAATTCGTAAAAATCATAGAAAATTAGCTGAAAAGTTGACGAGAATGTTTAAAAATGCGGGAAATATATCTAAATTCACAAAAAAAGTGTTGAAAAATACGTGAAAATTTACCAACACGAAAAAAAAATCGTTAAAATTTATCGAAAATTGGTTAAATTGCGTAAAAAAATGCAGAAAATTAATCAAAAATTACGAAAAAAATGTACGAAAGTTGACATGAAATAAGAAAAAAAATCTTTAAAAATCAATTTTCTGTACTATTCAGCTTTTTTTTTCTAATTTTTACCCAAAATTTCATTTATTTTTGACGATTGTAAGTCAATTTTCGTTCAATTTTCCACAATTTACGTAATTTTGGATCAATTTTCTGCTTTTTTATACATTTTTGTCAACTTTTTCTCCAATTTTCACTTATTTTTCAACATCATTTCGTGATTTCTGATCAATTTTGTGCATTTTTTTACATATTTCTATAAATTTCTTATCCCATTTGCGATGGTTTTTAACGACTTTTTTCATATAACGAGTCAATTTTCCAAATATTTTTCAATATTTTTTCATGTTTTTTGGTCAATTTTCAGCATTTTTAAACTGTTTTCCTCAAATTTTTACGCAATTTTCATAGATTTCAATCCTTTTTTTCACAGTTTTTGTCGATTTTCAGATATTTTTCAAAATTTTTTTTATCGAATTTCGATCAATTTTTGCAGCCTTTTTTTTTTACGAATTTCTGTCATTTTTGAAATTTTAGCTGTTGAACACGAATCTAAGGTTAGTTTTTGTCGTATAACAATTTTGTAAGTAAAAAAAAGTTACATTTCCAATTTTTTGCTTCGTGCTTTTACTTATTTGCTTTGATCAAAATAACAAAAATTACGAAAAAGAAACGAAATGAAATGAAAATTGTTCAAGGGGTGAATAAATAGGTATTTTAGGATATATTACGAGAAAAAAAATTTTCTACCAAAAACGAGTATAGTATGAGCGAAAAATGGTGAGAAAAAATAATTTTTCGAGTTTTTTAAGGTGTTCTTCATTTTTTTTAAATTTAATGAAAAAAATATCACTTTATGCATTGGAACGAGAAAACCCGTGTTTTATCGTATTTCCTTTTGCATGTACCCCTAGTTTAAAAGCCTAAAAAGGGATTTCGATAGTAAATTTTTTGAAACCAAAGTCGTCGAAGTATACGAGGTCAATGCAAATACAAATTATTATGAAAGCCTCCAACAATATAAGTAAATACATTCGACAAAACGATACGTCCTCATTTAGTTGTACTTGTTCTGAAAAATCTGATCAACATCTCCCACACACGTAGGTATCGTGTATATTACACCGATTGAAGAGCAGAAAATGAGAAAGAGGAGAGAACTAGGTACACGTAGACATGGGAGTATTATATGTAGGAAAACGAAGAAAATCGTTCGTATAAGAAGACTCTCTTCAGTGGTGAAGTTTCCGAGTAAGTGAACGTTTTCGCAACAAACTTAGTTTCAAAACTGATAGGTACAGGTAATCGAGTATGTAAAACTTTACGACAATTCAATATGCGAAGGGCTGAAGGCAAAAACGAAAAACCGTTTCTCAAAACGTTTTCGTAGGTGTTACACACAACCATTGTGCCTTTGTGTATTCTTCACAACTCGACCAGACATTTGCTACGGGAATTCGCCGTTCATTTTCTACGCATTATTCAAATAAAATTCTAACGTCAGCGTCGAATCGTTCACACTAACCAACCAACCAACAACAGACGAACGCTAACTTAGCCTAAGATGGGGTAATATTATGTGCGGACACGACATCCGTACGACGACGCTACGTTACGTTCGTCGGTCGTTATTCGTAGTACACGTCTTCCATCGTTTTATCTTTATCTATTCGCAGCGATATAGGTATATGTATTTAGGTAGTAGGCAGTAGGCAGTAGGTACAGCGACAGACGCAGACACAGTGGATGCTTGTGCATCGTACACAGACGTACTGTGTATATTCGCTTGCGTACAATCATCGACAATGACAACACTTGTTTCTTCCCATTGGGGATTAGAATAAAAACGATAAAAGCTTCTAATAGTATTTCAATAAAGCTTACGCAAAATACAACCGACAATAATAGCTACTGCATATAGCGTCGCGTCGCTGGCTGGCAAATAATTCATCGTTTTTTCGATCTCGGTCACCAACGCCATTGTTATTCTCGTTTCTGCGATCGATACCTTCTCCGTACAAGTTGGAAGAAATTTCATTTCGCATATGGAAAACGTCGCGTCTCGCTATCCAAATTAACTAGCATCGCTAATTACGAATACTCGTACACTCGCTGCATAACGTTCATACCGACACATGTGCTTTCGTACATAATACGCACAGGTACATACAATTAATCGATAAAATTTTCAAATTCGTATTCCGAATGCAACTTCAAAACGAGAGAAAAAAAACGAAAACAAAAAAAAAAACACCCTTACGGCGACAAATGTGCGCTACTTTCCAAGCTTTTATTCCGTTCACACGTTTTAACGCTCGTGATGCTTTACCCCTCTACCTACTACCTAGCCTCCCCCCCCCGTAACCATTTAATAGGTAACATAACGTAGTACGACACCTGCTACAATAAAAATAGGTACGTCGTATCCTACATGTAACGAAATGCTGAGCAGCGGAAAAGGAAAGAGTAACAATAAAACAGCGTCGATAATAAACGATACGAATATGAGGCGACGCGACGCAACACGACGTAGTGATTTTAGTGCTTTCCCACAAGCGAAGCTCATTTAAGGTAGTACACAAACAAGGGCTATGGACTGTACTGGTAGTTGATCAGCGACGTGATCCGGAAGTAGCGTATTAATTCGTCGATTAATTGTAGGTAGAGGCGACAGGCGACAGGCGACAGTGCGACGATAACGTATCATTGCTGCTATCACGTCGCCATAACGGAGAATATCCGACCAGTTAAGGTTACATAATTGTACATTGTGCAGTGTATGTCGTACACGTTACAAATACGAGTATCAGTGCGAGAGTATATCTATGTCATTTGTGCGCCAGACGACCACTAAAGAAGCGCATTTTTAAATATTATCACGCGCATTACCATTGAAAACAATTCGTACGATAAATGCAAACTTGCGACGACCGAAAAAAAGTGTATCCCTAGTTCGCGAAACGTTCACAAGTGTTGAAAGGTAATCTGCACAAATGGTTGCCTATCATGTTATACTCCAGGCGCCTACATACGTATCACATTTTTTTTTTTTGCTTGGTTCGGGGCGAGCTTTCGCGTAGAAGTATTGCCTACGTTAAAAAAGTGATACCGCAGCAATTTCATAAATATAGATTAAAAAAAATAGTAAGCATTGGGGAGGGTTCAATGAAGCCAAAAAGTCGAGACCTCTATGAGGCACGGGTAGGACCCCTACTAAATCCACATACCAAATTTCAATTCCTAAGCTCAATTTGGAGGCGAGATAGGAGAGGAATAGTCAGTTTTCAAGGTCAAAAAGGGGAAAGACCTTCGTATCTTCTCACATAATTGATTTAGGGGTACTGATTTTTGGATATGATGTACAACTTCCACTCCCTTTCGGAGTTATGGTCATTTTATAGCATTATTTTCAATGATTTTCAATTTAAACCGAAACGAATGAAATTTTCTGCTCTTTGGCACAAAGTTACATCTCATGGAGGTGTACTTACGATAATTTTTTCATCAATTTTGGTGCACTGCTTCCCGTGGTTTTGGCCATTTGAAATTTTCAACTGTAAAAAAAAAAACGTGATAACGAAGTTTGACCAGTTTTTACGAATATTCCAAAAACGTGTTTTTTAACGTAGATTTACCAAACGTATCCATTTTTGGCGAACTCTGTGACGCAAAGGTTGAAAATTTCAAAAAATCGTATAGGACTCTTGAATTTTGGATTTTTTTTTATGGGGAACTAAAAAAGACAAAATGAAGGAACTGACATCGGATTCGTGTTTAGCGAGTCAAAATACTCAAATAAACGCCATTTTCGCAATAGTTTTAGTTTAAATCTAGAAATTATTATTTTTTTTGTCATAAAAAAATTGAAAAATCAATAAAACGAAGTGAGAAAAAACCGAATTTTGAAACTTTCTGTAAAACAACAGCGAAAATGATATTTATCGGTGTATTTTGACCCGCTAAGCACGAATCCAGGTGGACCATTACATTTAGAACGGTTGTCGATCAGTCTCGTTCGAAAATTCAACAGCACTCATATTATGGTCACTACTTGCCCAAAAAGTGACAATTAATGGGACCTGTACAATTGAATACATTTACAATGCGAAAAATCGCGCAATTATATCTCGATCGATGTTCGAACTGTACCGTTCGACCACCGATCGAACTCGTTTACCGTGTTATTGGCGTACCTCGCCGCAGTTCCGTGGTATCGAAAAGCGTTGTCGGACTAAACAGGTGTTCCGGGGATGACTACGTTTGTCGCGTAGTATCCGTGGCGTGTGAACGCAGCATCGGGCTAGACGATTCTACGTACTCTGTAGCGAGGGACGGTGTGTAGCGCGTAAATACTTTTCGAACGGTCGTCGATCGGCCTCATTGGACGGCTCAACGGTACCAAATACAATACCGAATTTTCAATTTCAAGGAAATGTGGTGATTTTTTTTTTTTGACATGAAGTAAGAGTGAACAACGAGGTACAGAATTGTTATTCTAGCAGATTTTTCACATTTTGGTATAACGCCGGATTCGTGTTTAGTAGGTCAAAATACACCGATAAATATCAATTTCGCTAGTGGTTTATATAAAGTACAAAAATTCCGTTTTTGATCACTTTTTTCACTGATTTTTCAATTTATAACAAAAAAAAAAGTAATTTCGAGGTTTCAAGAAAAACGATTGAAAAATGGTGCTTATAAAGGTATTGTTTAGTTTCATTCTACCTCGTTTACCGAGTTATTGGCGTACCTCGTCGCGGTTCCGTGGTATCGAAAAGCGTTGTCGGACTAAACAGGTGTTCCGGGGATAACTACGTTTGTCGCGTAGTATCCGTGGCTTGTAAACGTGGCATCGGGCTAGACGCTTCCCCCTACTTTAATACTTATCGAACGGGGGTGCGTATTAGCGTATTTTTACTCGCTAAACACAAATCCGACGTTAGGTTCTTCATTCTGTCTTTTTTATTTCCCCATAAAAAAAAATCCAAAATTCAAAAAATCTGCTAAAATCAAACAGTTTTGTACGGTTTTTTGAGATTTTCGACCCTTGCGCAGTTGAGTTCGCCAAAAATGGATACATTAGGTAAATTTACGTTAAAAAAACACGTTTTTGGGATATTCGTAAAAACTGGTCGAACTTCGTTATGAGGTTTTTTTTTTTTTTACAATTGAAAATTTCAAATGGCCAAAACCACGGGAAGCAGTGCACCAAAATTGATGAAAAAATTATCGTAAGTACACCTCTATGAGATGTAACTTTGTGCAAAAGAGCAAAAAATTTCATTTGTTTCGGTTTAAATTGAAAATTATTGAAAATAATGCAAAAAAATGACTATAACTCCAAAATGGAGATGGTGGGTGGAGGATGAAAATAACTTCTCACTCGGCTATTCCTTTTCAGCTTTCTAAGAGGATGTTTCGATTTTTTACAAATTTACAAAGATTCCTTAATCATTATTCACGAACAAAATATTATTTCTATTTCGCGTATCTGTGGGAAAAATCTTGGAAAATTCGTAATAAACCGAAAATTCAATCTAGAAAGCTGGAATTTTGGATTTACAGGGGTTTTGACATGCTCTTTCGAACCATCCAATTTTCCATCAAAATCCGAAGCACTGCAGTACCCGCATTCCCTGTGTTGGAAATTTGATTTTTATCGAATTGTGAATTTTCGAAGCTCATTTTGAACCTTAAAAGTGGCACCTAACCGAGCTACCAAATGGATCAGTGAGACGCGGGAACTCAAAACGCATCTTTTGGGCATGTTTGGCGAAGTTTCTAGAAGGATTATGCCAGTAAAAATCAAGAGATACTTTATTTTTTTGAAAACAACGTACTTTGAGGATCACTTAGCATCGCCCCACTTTGAGATATTCGGCTCTAATTTTGTACAGTGCCCCCCCCCCCGGTTTTTGGGATATTTTTAAAAAGTAGCCGTTGCAATAAAATGACCATACCTCCGAAAGAAAGGAGATGGGGCAAATGTTTTCCAGCGTTTTTTTACATCAAGGTACACCATCTGTAGGCATTAGATCAAAAATTAGGTCTGGAGCCAAAATCACCCTTTTTTAGTTGATATCCACCCCTCCCCTTCATTATACACCATAATTTGATAGACTATAATGACCTGGTTTCCATTGACAATATGACAGAAAATCAGGCTAATAATATGAGAATTGGTTAGAGATCGATGAAATGAGTAAAAATGATCGTATAAACGAGTTGCCTAACTAAAAATCTGAAGGGATATGGATTCAAAAAAAAGTCAAAAATTCGTAAAAATATTGTCGAGCTGAAAAATCCTTACGTAATTCTTCGAGGCGAGCAAAAGTCGTCGTCACAAAAATTGTCTATCTTCAAAATTGAAAGGGCTGCATCAAATATGGATTATAATTTCCTCCTTCTATCCAGAGTAATTAATTGTAAAATTAAAACGTATGAAGTTTCATTTGAAAAGACTGGAATCAATTTTATCTCTTACATATGGTTTATGAAACTTACACGCATTTATCCCCTCTAATTTTGAAGATGGGCAATTTTTCTTAAGAATTACCTAATTTTGCTATATTTTCAGAATCTTTGCCTTTTTAGATATTTAGTTAGGCAACTTGTTCGTACGACCATTTTTCTCAGTTATTACGGGGTATCGCTTTTTCAATGTAGGTAACACTGCCACGCCAAAACTAGCGCCGTACCGGGTAAAAAGAATACCCTGGGGCGCACGTGGGCGCCTGCAGTACTACGTGATCGGCAACCATTCGTGCAGATTGACAACAGGGCCATTCCCTCGTCAGTACTCCTCATATGAATATTTTTAACTCGCGCCGGCTATTCAATTTATTTCAAATTTTTTTACGGACATTAGGTTGAAAAAATTCACGTCGAAGCTCGTTACGTATACCTAGTTACCTACTAACTTTTAACATCGCATCGTTAGCACTTATGGACGCATTTGCCTGTAAAAAAAATTCGATAAATTTGAAAACAAAATGGCGATCGTTTGGAATAGGCCAACGTTAGCTTGCAGCCTGGTATGCGTAGCGTAGCGTAGGCTAAACTTCCAACGGCCTCCATCACTCTCTCTACGGATTATCTCAAAGGTATACGGTAATTATAAAACAGCCGTAATGATTCGAATTGCGTTACGAGTACGGCACATCTACACAGCAGATGCAAATATATTAAAAGTAAATTTAATTAAACGCTAGCTACGAGTGCGTATACAGTACACTAAATGGAAATGCCAACTATTCACCTGGAGCCCTCGAGCTGCACGAAAGCAAAATTGCAAGAGCTGTGTACGTGTACTGCGTAGTACTACGAATGAATCTAACGAACAATAGTGAATAGGGTACTGCGAAAAGACACTTTGATTAAATTGAAATGAATAGCGTAAACTAAGGTGTAGCTAAGTATGAAATAATGCCGAGCTACGCTACGTAGCCGAGACATAGACCTACTACGCTTTACACCTATACCTACTTACTTACATACATAGGTATGTACTCGTAGTTACTTGTGAGACTGAAAGTAAATTAAAATTATTATTCTTAGACGCCATATATGTAAGTGAAGTACCCTCGCATCGGCATCACATAGTACAGTAGTATATTACGTACATAGTACGTCGCTTGTACGTAATAAGTACAACCTGACGTACGCGTATACTTAAATACGACCATATGTATGCAGAGATAGTTAGTTAGTTACTACAAATAGGCAAAGTTTGAGGTTGTTTGAGGTTGTTTTCGCTACTCGCCGCGTACAGAATGGCGATGACGTGTTTGCAGTTGGCATTTATGTCTGCAGGTCGCAACCAATATGGGTAGCCCGTTACTTTGGCGGTGCACATCATGCTTTTTCGTAAACTTACTTTTTGCCGAAGATATTACGTAAAATAAAGGGTACAAAAGTATAGCCGATGCCTGAAACCTTACACACTTTTACAATTGGTTAAACTGCGCGATAAAAGTGATGAGAAAGTATAAAACTTACACGAGGGTAAATATGGGTCGTACCTCCCCCCCCCCAAGAAGGCCTCTCTAACGCCATCCTCTCCGTTTTTCTAAACTTTAACGCTATTTTGTATAATTATCGTGAACACGCGGTACAGTGAAACGCTTTAAAAGGAATTTAAATCGTTACATTTGTCGAGCCTACAACAAGTCGAGAGTAATTTTTCACAAAGATTTTTTATCAATTACCTACAAAAAAAAATTAAATCATCTTTTCTCAAACACCCGGTGGAATTATTATTGAAAAGGTATAGGGAGATGAGCATAGGTAAATCGAGATGATATTTCGGTGGTAGGTGCATAGCTGCGTATTAATAGTGAGTTGAATTTTGATTTTTCTGGAAATCTGCAAACGCTGAGGTCACAATAGTTGCGGAATGATCTTGAAAAGAATGTGGTAAAAATTTCAGCCCCCTAACTCAAGTTTTTAAACATGCAAAACTCACGACTTAAAGTTCGAATTAAAAATTTTCAAAAATGGCGTATTTCAATTCGAAATGATCATCATTGACGACAAGTTTTCACTATTACTCCTCTTTTCAGAGGAATTTTTTTTCGAAAAACGTCTACCTGAAATGGTTATAGGGCATAAATTTCAGATGATCAAGAGCAACATTTCAATTTTATCGCCCATGGACGACTTTTCAGGAGAATTTTTTCACATCATTACATCAGATTTTCCATGTCATATTGTCGATGAAAACCAGGCTATTACAGTCTATTGACCAACGACGGATGAACAGGGGGAGGATATCAACAAAATCCATTTTCTAGCCATGCCAGATACTTATTTTTAATTTTATTTTTATTTATTACTTTTTTTTTCAAATATTAAAATCATCTACTCCGCTCGATACCGACCAAAATCGCTCCAATTCAATCAATCGGCTCAGTTTGGCGGCGGATTAGATATATATGAGCGGGGATGAACTTGGGTCAAAATTCAGTTATGCCCCAATTTGGGGGAGGGGGTGCTGAAGGGTCAAAAACGAAAAAATTGTCCCTATGCAAGCCAATTGATGGAGAATTGAAAGTTGTACAACATATCCAAAAATCAGCCCCCATAAGTCAATTATCAGGGGAGATATGAGGTTTTCCCCCGTTTTGACCTTGAAAAAGGTCTGTTCCTCCGCTATATCCCCACCAAATTGAGCTAGGAAGTTGAAATTTGGTATGTACATTTAGTTGAGCACTTAGATGCGCCTTTTGGGGTGCGGTTTTTCAGCTCCATAGCACCCCTTCACATCTCCAAAAAAGTGGTTTGGGGTTTATTCACCGGATTTTCTCATTTTTCTAATTTTTTGAGTTTGTTCTTCGCATAACTCCCCTTCAAATTGAACTAGGAAGTTGAAATAAGGAATGTACATTTGAGGGTTTCGACTTTTTAACCCTAACTGAACCTTGCCTATCCGCAATGATGATTAGGAAATTCTCACGATTGTAATATGTCACGAAAATCAGACTGAAGAAGCTTCGCATTGCGATGCTTTTTTTTTCAGTTTTTTTCGGTCAATTTTTAGTAAAATGGACCGAGTACAGTTACGAGTACCCATGTCCATTTAAGATCTATCCCTTTTCAGGGGTTCTCGATTGGTATTCCAGCATACAAAAATAAAATTTCGTATATTTTTTTAATAAGGATACTGGTTTGGTACAATTTTGTAACCGTGTTTTTTGGATGCGTACTTGACCCCTGTATCACTTTTTTTTTCAAAATTTCCGTACCTAAGCACCATGGTCAAAATTTGAAAAAACTTGAAATACGAAATGAACAGAGCTACACTGAAAAAAACTGAAAATTTCGGAATTTTTTTCGTATCCAGTATAATGGTAGCTTGTTAGAATAGAGGGTGTTGCTAGATTCTAGCAACACCCTTTCACACCCATTTTTGGACTACGAATATATTCGTGATATTGGTGTCGTTTTCGTATAAATCGAACCTGCTGAATACGAAAATGAAATCAGATTTTCAGTAAAACCCCCGTAAGTAGTAACTAGCCAGTTGAAGAATCAAATGCGATGATATTGAGTACATTAGAGGTGATTTTTTCAGTCTTTCTAGAATTGGAAAACTTTAGCATCAAAACCAAGCCTTATAAAATACAAAAAAAAAAGGACAGAAACTGCTTTATCGCGTCTTATGTATAACGAAAACGAAGCGGTCGTTAATTCGATTAAATGGCCCGGTAACAAGGCGATAAATGCCAACACGAGTGTATTCGTTTCTTTCGCATTACTTCAACTCATTCCATCATTTTATACGCTACACTAACACAGCACAGCACAACCACTACCGCCAGCGTCATTCACGTTGAATAAGATTACAAGAAACTTTTGCTTTTTACTTAATTACGCACCTGACAGGATTACTTTTCATACATGCACAGACGCTACATCGACCGCGATAATTTCTCACGCGTCCGTATTGTCTCTCCGACTATGCTAAAGCTCACGTTGAGCAAAATCTTTTCAAAGTGTTCGTCGCGTAACTTTTTAAATCCGTTACTTTTTCGTATCACGAAACCAAGTTTTTCATGTACGAGGAAAATTCACGAGCACAGGTCGAGTCTCTCTCTTCGCCGTTTTTCTTCTTTAATATGACAGCGAATGGCTGCAGCGTACACCATAAATAGGCCTATCGTTCTTTTCGTAATTATCCATCGCGATAGGTATTTTCAATCTAATTTCAGCGTATTCCATTTTTCTCGTATTCGTTATTCAATTTGGTAATCGTATCACAAATGACGCTACCAGGAGCGACATGAAGGCGATTTCTCAGACTTGATACGTACGATTCGAAAATTTGGTAATTTCATTTTTTCGCCGATTTTTCATACGGAATTCATAAAATTTGAGTCCAGTCTACTCGCAGTAAGAATCGTTAAAAAAAATTTTGTATTACTTACGCTTTAGTTGTAGGTACAGCAAAAATCCATCACACACTGCACTGCACTCGAATTACCATCGTATTCAATACGTCATATAACTTCGCGATTTTCATTCTCTTTCTCCCTCTCGCTGCCTTCTGCCTTCTGCTTTCTTGTTTCCTAAAACTCGTGTTTATTCGTATTGCTCGAATAAATATAATCTATTTCATCCTCCACAGACAATTTTTTAGGGGTGCTTAAAGAATGGGTTTTTGGTATTTTTTCAAAAAAATTTTCATAACATTGGTATTTTTTCACAGTGAATCCTAATTAAAATAGATCGAGTACAATTACCATCGTTTATTTAAGATGTTTTCCCCATATTTGGCCTTTTCAGGGAGTTTCAATTGGTATTCCAGCATATAAAAATGTAATATAAATGGTTTAAAAAAATAAAGTTACTTTTTGAGAGTGTAAAATAGATAAAATGTGTACTTTTTGATGAAAATTCATTCTTTCAATTTTTAACAAATTGATTCTAAAAAAACGAGAAAAATGAATCATCATTTCTGAGTGCTCCTGAAAAATGGTCTGTGGGTAGTAAAATTTAAATACAGCGTTTAATCGTTTGAAATTAATGTCCTAAATCTATTCGGTAACGATGAGGGGGGGGGAGTGTGTTTCTCAAAAAAAAAAATATTTTACCGCCTTAATCGAGAACGCATTCCCGCAACGTACACTGTAAACCGTACAGTACACAGTACAGTACATTCGGCGAGCTCCTCTCAATAGTAGTAATTACAAATTAAGCGCAAGCAAACATTACAAACGCAACTGAAACTTGGAATTTCGTGATACGTTAGACTCGCAATAAATTTTTTTCATATTTTCTGCGAGGAATTTTTCTCAACGATTTAAAGAATACGACGAGTAGTAAGTGGAGGGCGCTGGTAATTTAAGAAGTACTTTATAACAAAAATTCGATAAAAAATCGCTCCCCATATTCTTTCATCTGAACGATGATGCCTGAACCGATAAAACCAAGAAGAGCACGTAGGTAGCACTAGCTACAGCTAAGTACAGCTTTTCTTAAAAATAAAAACAATTTATTTGTATTTGCGAAACACACTCTAGCTACGTTGTTGCGTGCTGTATCACTGGTACCTATAGCAACACACTTCGATTAATTTGCTCGAATAATAAGCGTACCTGCCTGCCCAGTGCCTAGCTACACTTTTCACGCATGCAGCGACTGTAAAAGCAGACTGAGAGCGTCGGCTTTGGTGAAGCGGGTCAAAACGCGCGATGAAAATTTCACGCCATTCAGTCGTGTTCAACTATCACAGCCAATAAAGTACTCGAGTAAACATTACTCGAGGTTCGTTATTGTTCGGCCATGAATAATTGACGACCGCCAGTTCGGCCGTTTTAGTACGCATTTTATCGGCATTATGATTATAATAATAGTCTGGTCGGCTACCACTTCGAAGACGATATCGAAAAACGATAACGAATATTAATTAGCTGATATTTGCAATATATCCGCAGTAGTATTATACACGCCTCTTGCTACAACGACGATTGCAGTCGCCTTCAACGGTCAAGTTTCAGGCTACTCGTACAACGATCCGTTTTCTGGTAAAATTTTCATACATCCGGGGGGG
>FIZR01000769.1:0-12837 GCA_900060175.1 Ferrisia virgata | reverse complement strand
GTCGAAAATATGTCAATTTATCAATGTGACCATCGATTTGAAACACATTTATGTGGATTTATTAATTATTGTGTCAATGACCAAGAAAAAAGTAAAAAATGGGGTTTTTGGGTAATTTTTCTAGGGGGGCAACGCCCCCTATTGCCCCCTTCTGACTACGGGCCTGGTATGTAGACTTGATAGGGGTCGTATAGGTGTTTTTTTCGGAGATGTTGGCTATTCACTTCAATATCTACCTTTAACCCCCCCGCCCCCTCCCATCCCCTATTGTTCGAGGAAAAATATCACAGAGTGTTCCTATTTTCATTTCACGAATGCACCATTCGTATATTTCTTTTACTTTACAAAAATTAGGCTCAAAAAGCCAACCCATTACGATGCTTTTTTTTCAGTATTCGAATTTGTGCAACGCATATTTCTTCTCCAAATTGGCCTAAAGGTCTGCTATTCGGAATGTAGATTCAGTAAGGATCGTACATATGTCCCTTTGAGGGGGGCGGGGGGAGGGAGGTACAACTTCTCAGATTCGTTGCACCCCCCCCCCCTCCATAGCCATAATAAGTGGGTTTTTGTCGCATTTTCGCTCATTTTCGAACTTGTCCCTGATACAAAACCCTTCCAAATTGAGCTAGACCTTTGAAATTTGGCATAAAGATTGAATAGATGTGTTAGCTAAGGTTTTTGGACGTTTCCATTTTTCGGTCGTATTTGTACTTCTGTCGAAGTTTGAAATTTGTCGTGTAGCGTGCGAGATGAGTCTGTTTAGGGGTTTCAACTTCTCGACTCTAAAATCAACCTTTTCGCTCGGTCAGTTATTATGCAAAAACCTCACAAAGGGATGGGTTTTTTCAATACGATAAGAGTAATGATTCTGGCGATAGCGACATTTCAGGAAGATATGGTTGAAATATCATTACAAAGAGACAATTTAATTCACATTGAAAGAAAAAATTCATCTAAGCAGAGTACATACGATAGAGTGAGTACACATGGGTAATTCGTAGTCATAAACAGAGCTTCTACTTCCTCTCGTCTTATCAATAAATCCTTCCTTTCCGTCGCCCATCATCCCCTCTCTTGTGCATACAATCGTAGTAGGTACATGCATCGCAGCTGCTAAATTTATCTGTACTCTCGTTTACGCACCCTTTGACAAAATTGGACGTACTTTCGGTGCACGAATATGAACATACATTTTAATAGAATCACGATGTTGTGGGAACCACTGACGTATCATACTATTATCAAATACTTTGACAAACACTCGAGCAAG
Organism: Ferrisia virgata; assembly: GCA_900060175.1. Taxonomy (NCBI): domain Eukaryota; kingdom Metazoa; phylum Arthropoda; class Insecta; order Hemiptera; family Pseudococcidae; genus Ferrisia; species Ferrisia virgata. Next base: position 11,564 of record FIZR01000769.1, on the reverse strand, counting down.
AATAAATAAGAACATAGATAAAAACTACCCGAATCAAGGATACTTATAGTCATATATACCGAAGCCGAGATAACCATCCCACATAAATGTACAGTATATTCGAACACAGCGAAAAATTTTTCGAAAGAAACAGAATCAGCCAACATGACAATCGAATCGTAGGGGGGAGAAGAAGTAGTAATTTTTTAACCGATACCTTAAGTATATATATATATGTATATATATGAAGAAACAGCATAATCTTCGAGACTGGGACGACACGACGTTGCACTTTTTCGCGTAGGAAGACAACCCGAAGACGACGAAGCCTACGTAAGAGATAAATATACATTATAGTAATTCGCCATTTACGATATCGTTATAATACATAATACCATCGTTATAGATGAGGCGACAAGAAAAATAAGACCACGAATCATATGCTACATACACACATACATACATACATACATACATACACCAACCAGCAGCAGGAAAAGGAAACCATTTATAGTGAAAGGAAAGGATACATCATAAATGTGCATTATACGTATACTGCTTTCGGTTCTAGCATCGTCGTCGTAATTTTTCTATAGCAAATCTTCCCCCATTCGACTAGTCTGGCAATATTAACCTTGATTTGGCTATAAAAATCGTACGCCATTGCCATTATCGGCGTAAATAACTGTGCGGCAATCGAAGACAACCCCTCATCTGGCCGAAGAGTCTCAGACACAGTCGGGTCGGGGTACCGCAAAAAATGACTCACAAATACCAACCTCGAGTTTTTCTGCAACAACAACAACAACAACCACGTTAATAAAAACCATCGTCCAACGAACACAAGAAGGGAAACGAAAGAAAGACTGTCACAAATCACAAAGTGTTACACGTCGTTCTTCATATCCTCTTTCCTCCTCCACTTCTGCTCCTCTACGCAGTCTATGGTTTTGCAGTCGTAGCAGTACATATACGTACGAAGCTAGGTAATATAGGTAGAGGTACATACTTACCACACTATATACAGTTCATTTATTTATTTATAGGTAGGGAAGGTAGGTAGGTACATCTACATGCACGTGAGACACAACATATTACACTACCATCATGCTACAATGCAACAACGTACAATGATGAGAACCAAACGATGACCTCACGTCACCATCGTCGGAATTTGCCCATCTATACAGAGGATGAGGATCGTGGTATAGATAGATAGATGGGTAGGTAGGTAGGTGGGTGGGTAGGTACGCTAAAAAAACTCATCCGATTCAACGACAAGTCGACAACGTACAAACACCACTCTGCATCCTTCACCCATCCACCCTACATCTGGCCATTCGCCGCATCCATCTTTTGAACTACCTCGTGCGAGATTTACCAACTACTGCGCTGCGCAGGCAGGGAGTAACCAGAGGAATTAGGGTGGTGCATGTATAATTTTTTTTTTACCTCCGTGTCTCGATTCACGCAGCGAACGAAAAAACAATACGTACGTAGAAAAGCTGACCACATATTATTGTAGACCACATATGCCATGCTGACCGTCACCGTAGTTCGTGGTTGTGGCCACGGTCGTCGCAAGTCATTGTGTAAAATATCGACATCGACACCCAGGCAGTCCACAACCCAGCGACGAGGATGCATTGCACGGAAACGCGTAATAACAAAGGTAACATAATAAAAGGGAGAAGAAAAACCGCAAAATTTGCGAATTTACGACGTTCAACGTTATCTTGTACGGTGAACAGGGGGGAAAGGATGAGGAGAAGAGAACGACAAGGGGTTAGCGTATTCGACATTAAACATTGAGACGAGGAAAACATCGAGAAATGGAAATTTATGATTTTTGATAAGGTAATTTTCCTGCATAGATCTGACCTCCTCCTTGATTCGATAATACTTCGCAAAAATATTCAATTATCCGCTAGAGATATTATAGTTGAAGAAAAATTGGCAACACTGCGTACAATGATCCATGGTCTAGCCTAGAGCTAAGGCTAGGAGCAGGAATATGAAATTGAAAATGATAAGAGCTTAGCTTCGCAGCCAGAGCCCAATGTAAAGATAGATTGGATGGAGTCTGAGACTCGCGTTCATTTTTAATGTTGTGCTCCACTTCCCACTCCGGAGCCAGCTCCTTTTTTTTTTTTTTAATATTGGGTCTTGGTGTTTAGAGACAAACTTATACCAATATTTTAGACTTTCATTTTCAATATTGGGCTCCAGCTCCGGAGTCTAGCTCCGGTGGAGTCCACGCTCCTAACTCCAGAGTCCACTCCGTTCATTTCATTGTTGTGCTCCACTCCGGAGCCAGCTTTTTTTTTTTTTGGTTACATCGGGTGCTGGTTTTAGAGCCAAACTCCATCCATTTTCAATATTAGGCTCCAGCTCCGAAATCGAGCTCCTTTTATTTTGAATAATGGGCTCCAATTTCGGAGCCAGACTCATTCCAGTCTACGTATTATGCTTTCACTCCGCCACTGTACATTTACAATATCGGGCATTAACTCCGGAATCGACTCCGTTCATTTCATTGTTGTGCTCCACTCCGGAGCCAGCTCCTTTTTTTTTTTTTTTTTTGAATATTGGGTCTTGGTGTTAAGAGCCAAACTCATACCAATATTTTAGTCTTTCATTTTCAATATTGGGCTCCAGCTTCGGAGCTCCGGAGTCCAAGCTCCTATTATTTTGAATAATGAACATTTTCAATATCGACCTTTAACTCCGGAGTCGACTCCGTTCATTTCATTGTTGTACTCCACTCTGGAGCCAGATCCTTTTTTTTTTTTTTAGTTACATCAGGTGCTGGTTTTAGAGCCAAACTCCATCCATTTTCAAAATTGGGCTCCAGCTCCGGAGTCGAGCTCTTTTCATTTTGAATAATGGGCTCCAATTTCGGAGCCAAACTTATTCCAGTCTACATATTATGCTTTCACTCCGCCACCGTACATTTTCAATATAGGGCATTAACTCCGGAGCTAGCTCTTTTTTTTTTTTGGTACATCGAGTGCTGGTTTTAGAGCCAAACTCCTCCCGTTTTCAATATTGGGCTCCAGCTTCGGAGTCGAGCTCCTTTTATTTTGAATAATGGGCTCCAATTTCGGAGCCAGACTTATTCCAGTCTACGCATTATGCTTTCACTCCGCACCGTACATTTTCAATATAGGGCACTAACTCCGGACTCAACTCCGTTTATTTCATTGTTGCACTCCACTCCGGAGTCAGGACTTTTTTTTGTTTGAATATCAAGTCCTGGTTTTAGAGTCAAACTCATTCCAATATTTTAGACTTTGACTGTGGAGCCAAACTCCGCTCCAGAGTTAAACTCCGTTTATTTTGAATAATAGGCTCCAATTTCGAAGCCGGACTGATTCGAATTTACATATTGTGCTTTTACTCCTTCAATATTGAATATCAGACTCTAACCCCGGGAGTCGATTCCGTTCATTTTCAAATTCCAGTTCAGGTTTTAGACTTTGACTCTGGAGCCAGGCTCGTTCTCTTTTCAATTAGTGTTTTGGTTCGATTCATTTTCACAGCAGGACCAACTCTAGAACCAGGCTCTTTTTATTTCACATACTCAGCCAGACTACTTCCAGTTTATGAATTGGTCTTTGGATCCAGACTCAGGTTCTATCGTAAATATGAGGAGTCCGACTCCAGAATGGGGTCTAACAGAGAAAAATAAAAATGAACGGAGCTCGAGCCCAATATTGAAAACAGAGGGGGTCCGGCTCCAGAGTCAAAGTCTAAAATATAGGCTGAAATGAGTTTGGCTCAAGAACCAGAGCGTGATATTCAAAAAAGGAGATGACTTCGTAGTGAAGCCAGACATTAAAAATGAACGGAGTCGGAGTCAAATATGCAAAATGGAGTAAACGTGGCTCTGAAACAAAAGTTCAAAATACAGGATAAAGTGAGTCTGGCCCCAGGGCCAGATCTTGATATCCAAAAAAGGAGTTGATGACTTCGGAGCGGAACCCTACATTAACAATGAACAGGCTTGAAGCCCAATATTGAAAATAGAGTGAGCCTGGTTCTAGAGCATAAGTTCAAAATATAGTCTGGAATGAATTGCTGCAGAACTGGAAATTGAAACTCAAATAAAGACGGTATGACTCAGGAATGGAGCCAAACATTAAAAATTAACGGAGCTGAAACTTAATATTGAAAATGGAGTGAGCCTGGTTCTGGTATAAATTTCCAAAATATAGGCAGGGATAAGCCTGGCCTCAGAATCGGATCTTGATCTTCAAAAAAGAAGAGGGCCTCAGGAAGGAGCCCAATATTGAAAAGGGAGTAGTAACCATTGTGTTCGGAAGTAAAAGTTTAAAATATAGACTGGAATGGATCCGACTGAAGAAACGAAGCCTGGTATTCAAAAAGGAAGTAAAATACTCAGGGGGTGGAGCCCAGCATCAAAAATTTAAAAATGTGAGAGCCTGGCTTCACAAGGAACTGTCCTGGCTCCAGAAGCGGAGCTTCACATTTAAAATAAAAATAGCCAGCTCTAGAGTGGAGCTCAGTGTTCAAGTTCTAAAAATCAGTTTTATCGATTTTTCTAGAAGCTTTCATGTTTTTCAACATACCCTTCTTTTATGGCAACACATAAACAGGAAACGGCTAGGAGTAAACAATGGTTTAAAAGGAACAGTCCACTCCTCATGCCCTCATTCAGCTGCTATAAACCCAGAGCTCAACATTGAAGTTGAGGAATCTGCAGTTTAATGGAACCTAATCGTAGGGCCCCGTATTGGAATTGGTAAACCCATTCACTAAAGATCGAATATTTCCAGACGTTTCAACATATTTATTAGAATTGAAAAACTCGAATGTTATAGAACTTGTTGCTCGGAAAGAGGGGAAAGGTATTTGAAATTTTGTTATCATTCAACACAAAATACAGAAACGAAATCCAATTCAGGGAAAACTTCAATTTTTGACAAAAGTACAAGACTTTTTGAGCAAAAGCAAAACTTTTTTAGTACTTTTGGGATAACTGCGACAGCTAGGTTTAGGATACCAAACTTGAGGTATTTTTGAGACCAGTAAGAACTTTAGTAACACCCCGCACTTGTCGACACTTGTTCAAATATTTATTTTAGGAGCTAAATCGTGGAAATTTGGGCATTAGACATGCTGCGATACTTTCAAAAATACAGCACAAAAGTCGATTCAAAGATTAATCCGAAAAGAAATAAATGTTGTCACAGGCGAACAGACCCAAGAGAGAAAGATTTTTTTCCCCATAGTCTATCTAGAATTGCAAGAATGAACCCAAATTTGAAATACATCACACACATTTCATCGAACCAATAAATCAATAATCCAAATAAGCCATGGCCTACTTTGAAAAATTTTTCAGGTCCCTAAATTTATATTTACACGATCTTAGGCCTAGAAGTTATGTAACGCATTGAAAAAACTGTTTCCTGAAATACATAGAAAAGGAAAGAGAATTTTTTTTACGTATTTCACTTTTTTAGCCTTTAAAATAATATCCAATGAATTTTCGCTGTTTTCTGTTCAATTTTACACAGCAAAAAAAAATTAATATTAGAGTAATTTTTAGCAATATTCAACCCAACAACCTACTCAAACTGATGTTTCAAAAATGACGTAAAATCAATTTTTTTTAAATATTTTTCTCTACAACGAAATAAAAATGATAAAAATTCAAGAAAACGTATCAATGGCAATAAAACCAAAAGCGAAAGAATTATCTCGAAATCATTTAGAGGAAAAAAAATCCATTTATATGACCCAAATGTAACCAGCCTTCACAATTATTCGTAATCCCAAAACATTTCATTACAAAGATAAAAAAGGTAACAGGAAAAAGGACCAATTTTAACGACGTGTACTGGTCAAAAGGAATTCGAATTACAGAAGAAAGAAACATGCCAGAAGCACAACCTATCCGTTCCCTCGCTAATGGTAAAACTCGCAATGAAATAAAATTCGATAATAATCTCGTTACAATAAAAAAGAAACCTAATTAAGCTCACATAAAACACCAGCAGATAAGAAAAAAACTAAAAAGACCTAAGTTTACATAGAGAAAAAAGCGTACGCTTGTATGGGGGATACAAGGATGGTAGAGAACAGCAAAGTCGTTTCAATAGTTGAGAAAAAATTTTCAACGATAACCTCATAACTCGATAACGAGATCTCATGATCCATGCAGAATTAAACGATTCATTTAGAAACTGCTTCTAATATTACGTTATCAGAATTATCAGATAAACGTGATGAAGAACCAGGGTTTGGGGATAAACAGAAATTGACTGGCGAACAATTCGACCCTGTAATAAAATGAAAAAAAAAAATGTGCCCATACGAATACGTCGAACGAAGCCCAAATCGTACGGATAAAATATAAGGGGGTGACGACGAACGATGCAACAGCCCAAGCTTCTGTTTCTCTTCTCAACTTGGAAGAAAAACGAAGGGAAGCGAAGGATTAAAATAAACTCTCTTTCTCGAAATACTTATGCATATATATATACGCGTGTGTATGTTCGTACATGTACGTTTCGAATTAGAAAACACCTCCCCCCTCCATTCTTACCCTCCCAGTGCAAATCCCAACACGATGATTATAACGAGAGACAAAGTACAAGGTATTTACGTACAACACACACTCACACACACATGTGAATGTTCAAAACGACGTTCTACGTTCAAATTGGCGATTCGCAAAACAAGGACGCCATTTTAATAGTATCTCTCCTTGAAAAAAAGCCAAAAAAAAAAAAAAAATTTTCTACACGTGGAAAATTTTACAACTCGTCGTCGGCCTACTTATTCTTATATACGAATTACGAATTATATGCACGTAAACACACACCGCAAATGCGTTATTACTCGTTTAAAAAAAAATAATAAATAATAAAATTGACCAAAAAAAAATAATAATAATAAAAAATAAAACAAAATATACGCGATAAACAACAATGAGATGATCAGTGTCTTTAGTGCACATTGTACAAGTATTTCGAAGGAGCAGGGAAAGGAAAAGATACAAATTACGATAAAAGATGCTTTGAATGTAGTAAATAGTTGAAACCACCCAAAATATACAAAAATTCAATCCCCTAGCCCAATTTTGAGACGAGGTATGCGTGCAATAACTTCAAAAAATAAGAAAAATTGATCAAAGAAGCACTTTTTTGGGGTCATAAGGGGATAGAGTGGAAATAAAAACGAAATCGAAATAGCTAAAAGGCACATCTACAACCTCTACTGAATCTACACAACCAAATTTAAACATTTTAGCTCAATTTATAAGGGAGTTATACGTGGAAATAACATTTTTCTAGATCAAAAAAAGAGGAAAGCAAGAGACTGGTTTTTGAAAACGTTGAACTTTTTTTAATTCTCTATCGATTGACGAAAATAATAAAAAATTTTCCAACTTTAGCCCCTCGGCACCTCTTCTCCCAAAATTTCAGCCTAATTGAATTTTGATCCAAGGTCATCCCCACTCATGTGCATTAAATCTGGCGCCAATCTAAGCCTGCTGTATAATTTTGAGCGATTTTTGTCGATAAAGAAGCGAGTAAACCGATTTTAGTTTTCCAAAATATTAAAAAATAAAAAATACAAAATATCTGATTCGCCCAAAAATGGTCTGCTGTTCGTATAAAACCTCAAAATTCCATAACAAATTACCAAATTTAATGAATCGATTTAAAGATTGAGTAGAGGAAAAATTTGATATTTTATCTAACAAACGAACAACATTATAAACCTGGCTTCGTAATACCCATGTACCGTTGAGTATTGGTTTACCATCATTAACAATTTTTCATTTTTCTTCAAAATTTAGTCACGAAAAAGGTTTAGCAGTAAAATCACAAATATTCATATTGTCAATGGCTATGGCAGATGTCAAGCAACTCGAGACTTGGAAGAAAAAACAGCTATAACCGATACGCTATGTTTAGATCGCTTCTGATTAGGGCTGCCAGTATGATTTTTAAAAAATCCCTGGAACTTCATCAAAAATAATCATAGAAAAACCCTTTTCACTTAAACCATCATTTACGAGAAAAACAGAATATTACTTGGTAATTTACTGATGAATACTTGGTATGATCAGTAATTACTTTATCATTCACTAGTATTATTCGGTATTCGACCGGTAATTACTCGGTATTTTATCGGAAATTACTTGGTATTTTACTGGTAATTACTCGGTATTTCACCAGTAATTACTCGGCATTTCACCAGTAACTACTCGGTATTTCACCAGTAATTACTCAGTATTTCACCAGTAATTACTTGATATTTCGCCATTAATTACTCGGTATTTCACCAGTAATTACTCAGTATTTTACCAGTAATTACTTGATATTTCGCCAGTAATTACTCGGTATTTTACCAGTTATTACGATATTTCGTCAGTAATTACTCGGTATTTCACCAGTAATTACACGGCATTTTACCAGTAATTGTTCGGTATTTTACCAGTAATTACTCGGTATTTTACCAGCATTTGCTTAGTATTCTACCGGTAATCACTTAGTAATTTATTGGTAATTACTTTTCAATGATTATACAGTCAAATTGTACTTCATGGACGTAGTCTACAAAATGTATCAAATAACATACCATTTTGTTTGGTGGTTGATAGCTCACAGATTAGATAACAAAAATGATCCGAATCGTTGATCGTTTTTTTCTGATAAAATTGTTTTAGAATATTTTAAATAAAACTTCGATTTTTTAAAAATTTTGTTGAGTAAGAGGGGCTTACAGATGTTAATTTGTTTCAGAAAAATTCAAAATATTAATTTACAAAAAGTGCTCATCATGATTGGTAAGGAGGGAAAGGGGAGCTGGTGACTGATTTTGAAATAATTTCAATTCCCTACATCACTTAAAAATAAGAAAAATCAATAAAAAAAACTACTTTAATAACGCCGCCAGGGGGTGGAATGGGGATAAAAATAGTAGAAATACTTAAAAGGCTAAATTAGCCAAGTAATATTCACCGTTATCAGACAATTCAGGCGATTTGATCACGTGACTCTGTATCCACAAATTACCCAGAGTACTAGAATCTAATTAATCACTGCACAAAACGGTTTTTCGAAGAAAATGCAAGATTTCGAACACAACGGTCTCACGTGGCAAATGTTACACGTTTCACAAAAGACCAAACAGATACATTTATTCGACATCGACACTATGCGAACAAAGGTCACTTCAAAGACAGCTATATACATTCTACAAAACAAATTACGCAGGGTTCACAGCAGGTAGTATAGAAAGATAGGCTACCTATGCATATATCTACATTCGATTAACCGTTCGAAATAACCAACAAGAAGGAGGAGGAGGGCAGAGAGAGGGCCGACGATAGCCACGGTTTGAGCCTAAGTATCTGCGTCCATGGCAAAAATTATTTCCCGACAACGCTTCCTACGTGAAATGTCGTCGATTTATTCAAATGTCAATTTTGTATCTTGCAGTTCATCGAAGATTCCTTCGTTTTTAGCCTGATTTTCTAAGCCATATTGTCAATGAAAGTCAGGCTGTTACAGTCTATCAGCCTACTGCAGATGGAGCGGGGCCTGCCAAGTCAAAAATTGCATATTCCATGCCATTTTCGGAATTAGTTGTCAAATTTTTATATTTTTAAATTACATGTAAACGTTATCATTTTTTTTTTTCGAAACTAAAGATGATTTACTCAGTCTTATACCAACCAAAATCGATCAAATTTGGGAAATAAGTATACATTGGCGGCGGATTTAATCATCTGGAAGGAGGATGATCTCAGGTTAAAATTCAGTTATGCCCCAATTTTGGGTAGCGGTGCTGAGGGGCTAAAATCGCAAAAAAAATGTTCCTTTTTGAGCTAATCGACAGACAATACAAAGTTGTACAACATATCGAAAAATCTACCTCTCAGGTCAGCCAGGAGGGGATATATGAAGATTTCCACCCTTTTAGACCTCAACAAAGAGCTCTCTCTCTCTCCTATCTCCCTTCCAAATGGAAGCTGGGAAATTGAACTTTGGTACGCAAATCAGTAGGGGCTATATATGTGCCTTTTTGGGGGTTTTTCCTCTGTTTTGGGAACCCGCACAGAATTTTGTTTTTACACAATAAATTCCAACTATCTCTAGTTCAATTTGGAGTGGAAATACTCAAAAATTATCATTCAAAGATGGTGAGGAGGGAATATATTTTGGCAGAGGAATCAAAATCCTTACAAGTCAAAATTTTAACCTTTTACATCTATTTGAAGTGGGGATGTGCGCAGGGCAATATTTCAGGGGTAGGGGCTGTGAAGGGGATGCAATGGCGTTGAAAAGTAAAAATTTACCAAAAATGCATCCGGGGCATCTAACAAATCTTTTATTAAACATTTCCGGTTCAATTTAATGTCACACAAAAGAATCACGAAAAATGGCGAAAACCAAATCCAACTTGACCAAAAAGTCACTTTAGGGTCGGTGAGTTGATACAGTAGAACAGAAAAATTGAAATCGCGAAAAATCACATCTACGATCCGTACTAAATCTGCATATCAAATTTTAGCCCCGTTGCTCCATACAAATAAAACTTATACGAGGGACTGACCTCCTTTAAAGATCAAAAAGGGGCAAATCTTCATATCTCCCTGCTTAATTGACCTAGGGGGCTGATTTCAAAATACGTTACACAACTTTTGATCCTTTACTGATTGGTTTAAAAACGAACAATTTTTTGTATTCTAGCATTACAGTACCCCTTCCTCCCCTGAATTTGGGCATAACTGAATTTTGACCCAATACCATTCCCACTCATGTATACGTAAAATTCACTGTCAATTTAAATCTACTGCCTAAATTTGACCGATTTAGGTCGGTATCGAGCCGAGGAAATGACTTTTGATAGGAGAACAAGGCGAGAGGGAGTAGACAAATAAATAAAATAAATAGGAATAAATATTTGCTCAAAAAAAAAAAACATCAAAATTCAAAAAACCTTTTTCAGGGCTGTAAAGGCTAAAAGTTACATCCCCTCACCCCCCCCAGCATCCAATCGTTTGAAACACTCGAAAAATTCATGAGGGGGGGGGGATTTTGTCCAGAACCCACGTTTTTCAAGGTTAAAAAGGAGGAAACCATCTCATATCATCCCTTCTAATTAACATAGGAGCCTGATTTTTGGATATGTTCAACAATTTTGTATACTTAATGATTATTGACTAAAAAACAAACAATTTTTGCAATTTTCGCCCCTCAGCATCCCTTCCTCCAAATTTGCAGAAGGCTGAATTTCAACCTAAGGCCATCCTTCGCCAAACGAAGACTTATGCCGGAACTTGAGAAATTTTGATCGATACTGAACCGTGTAAATGATTAGAGCGCGGAGGGAAGGGAAGGGGGGAAGAAATACAAATATAAAATGACTAAAAACAGGCATCATAGTGAAATTTGGCCAAAAAAAAGTGACTTTAGTGACCAAATTGTGAGGAAAAAGTGACCAAAAAATCACAAAAAAGTGACTTGTTTATTGCAAAATTTGTAAAAAAAAACACATGTATTTAATGCAATGAACACATAAAAAAACATTTGACGAAA
>FIZR01000767.1:0-19436 GCA_900060175.1 Ferrisia virgata | reverse complement strand
TTTACTGAAAAAAAAAAAAAAAAAAAAAAAAACTATGATACGATATACGTGTTGCAGGTGTATTGTATACGATGTACATTATACAGCTATTTCTCCTCTGACAGCTGTTACCAAAGCTGATAAATGCGTCGTCGTTGACGACGATGAACGACGACTACGACTACGACTTTACCGCATCGCATCGTTTTATTTTTACCGCTTACACGACGTGAAAATTTTTTTCTAACAATTCGACGCAAATTGAAACGGCAACAGGTTGTAGGTAAGGTATGAAGAAGGTACGAGTATGATTCAGCGGCGTATGAAACGTGAATACAAAATCATGGGTGTAGGTAATGGGTAATGGGTAATGGTGTATAGCATAGCTTACAACTATCTGTTGTTGGTCTGTGTAATAAGTATCGTTTTATGTTATTGTCGTTAATGAACCGAATTAGTTTCGGCTTTGATTTCCGTACCATCCTACTACATTCCATATGACGACCAGGACAACACGAAATAGACGAGACGGTTTTCCATGAGTAATAAACGAAAATTACACATGGTCGAAATTTATTCCAACAAACAAAACACCAGAAACAGAGGTACACGCGATTTGTACGTATCAAACATTTATTTTTTACCTGCCTGTATAAATTTTGCACATAGCAAAACCACAGCCATCCTACTAGCGTGATTTTACGATCGTAATAAATTTATTGAAAAACCGCATACATCGATAAATTCGTCCAATTGCGAAACATACCATTACCCAATACATATAGTTCATTCGATAAATACATACAAAGCAAATAAGGAAATTATGATAATGGCAAAGCAATGGGATAATCTGAAATCTTCGATAAGCTCGCAAGTTCATCTCGACTGCTAATCTACGATGGTAAAAATTAGGTGTGGAGTAATATTGGATAGATGATTTTATTTCTGCACAGATAGAGTGACCGCCATTACGAAAATTGAAAGCACAATGAAGTCTGATCTTGTCTTATTAATTTTCTCAACTTGGGGTAATATTTACTAATTTTTCCAACCCTTCGTTTTTGTAATTTTCGAGCAATTTTCTTCCGATTTTATGCCAATTTTGAAGAATTTTTTACACAAATTTTAACACGTTTTTAGGGATTTTTGATCAATTTTTTGTCTATTTTTGATCTTCTTCAACGATTTTTGAACTATTTTCTGCACGTTTTATCCATTTCTATGCAAAGTTTCGATGATTTTTAACGACTTTTTTTAAGGGTATTCACCGATAAGTATAGCAAAATGCCCATGATCTCAGATTTTCAAAATTTTCATCAAATATTATTGGGTGTCCCTAAAAAAAATTTATGGCTGAAAAAATTTCCCCCGACTTCATCCTCGTCGCCCAAAATATCGAAAAAACGTTTTTGAGGGGGGTGGGGGAATTTTCTGTTCACGCGTATTTGAGGAAAAATCATGATTTTAATCTTCATGTTTAGAGGGATGATGGGTGATCTATCAACATGCATTTTTACAAAATTTTTCACCCCAAAGGAAAGGTGGAGACATTGACAAAAGAAAACTATAAAATCGTAGGAAAGTAGTACCGAACTTTCGTGGACCTATTTTGAGGCCCACGAGCATCCCTTCCCCCAAATTTGGGGCAATAACTAATTTGGTAATTTTGGTGATGTTGGTGACGTTTTCGCATAAATCGACCCCCCCCCCCCACTACGATAATGAAGTCAGATTCACTATCCGACCCCAGTTTTCGCATAAATCGCCCCCCCCCCCCCCACTACGATAATGAAGTCAGATTCACTATCCGACCCCAGTTAATACCTTGTTTTAGTGTAGAGCTACCAAAGCATTTTTACATCAGTAACAATAATGCCCAAAATAAGGTATTAATAGTTAGATTTCATTTTCATTTTTTCAATCCTTGGGACTGTAATTGGCGATTACAGCAATTTCAGGCACGAGCTGCAACAGTTTTTAATGGATTTTTTCATAGTTTAGGTTAATTTTCACCCATTTTTCAACATTTTTTTCGTAATTTTTGATCAATCTTTTGCATGTTTTATACATTTTCATCAATTTTTTATCCAAATTTTCGATGGACTTTTTCAATTTTTTTTTTCAATAATTTAAGTAAATTTTTATCCAATTTTCAACATTTTTTTCGTGGTTTTTGATGCATTTTTGAACTTTTTAGACCGATTTCACCCATTTTTCAACTTAATATGGTGCTTTTCGTTCAATTTTATACACGTTTCATATTTTTTCTCATAATTTAGGTCAAGTTTCTCGCATTTTTCAATATTTTTTCAATATTTTTTGATCAGTTTTCGACACCTTTCACCTGTTTTCATCAAATTTTTAGCCAATTTTGGATAACTTTTAATATTTTTTCATGATTTTCGATCAATTATCTGGCACTTTTTACTTCTAGTTAATTTTTTACTCCATGGTTCTTGACGATTTTTTCAAAATTTTTGGTTAATTTTCTGCATTTTTGACTCATTTCTATCAATTTTCCAACCATTTTCTATGATTTATAACAATTTTTATCATAATTTTGCTCAATTATAATCCGTTTTTCAACATTTTTTTGATAATTTTTGATCTGTTTTCTACATTTCTAATACAGTTTCATCAAATTTTCACCCAACTTTTAGTGATTTTTGATCACTTTTCTGCATTTTTGATTCATTTTAATCAATTTTCCAACCATTTTCTATGATTTTTAACAATTTTTTTCATAATTTTTCCTAATCTCCCATTTTTCAACATTTTTAAAATGATTTTTGATCAGTTTTCGGCATTTATAATGCAGTTTAATCAAATTTTTAGCGACTTTTTAATGATTTTTTCGTGATTCTTTATCATTTCCGGCATTTTTGACTCATTTTTGTCAATTTTTCACTCAACAATTTTTTTATGCCTTTCGTCAATTTTCATCCATTTTTTAACATTTTTTCATAATTTTTGGTCAATTTTTTACTCAACTTTCGATGGTTTTTGAGAATTTTTTCCGTGACTTCTAGTCAATTTATAGAATTGTTAACGCACTTCTGTCAAATTTTCAACTTTTTTTCAATGATTTTCAACAATTTTTTTTAATTTTTGTCAATTTTTATCCATTTTTAAATTTATTATGATTTTTGGCCAATTTTTTGCATTTTTCATCCATTTTACTGAATTTTTACCCAAATTTTCCATGATTCACGATTTTTTTCATAATTTATGTAAATTTTCTATCATTTTTCAACATTTTTTCATGATTTTTGGTCAATTTTCTACATTTTCTACTTATTTTGGTTAATTTCATACTCGAGGATTCTTGACGGGTTTTTCAGAATTTTCGATCAATTTTCTATATTTTTGACTCGCTTTTGTCAGTTTTTTACCCAATTTTCCATGATTTTTTTCATAATTTTTGTCCCCTTTTTTTTTGCACTTCTGGCCCATTTTTACCAAATTTTTTATAATATAGGTCAATGTTATCCAATTTTTTATGATTTTTGATATTTTTTTAAAACTTTTTACCTATTAAATTTTTACCTAATTTTCAATGACTTCCCACAATCTTTCTGATAATTTAGGTCAATTTTCATCAATAAGTTTTCCCAGTAAAAGGAAAATGTCTTATTTCATCCCTTTTAAACTCTGGGTTCGGATTAATTAAATTAATTATGCGAAAAGAACAAAATTTTCAAAGACTTATTAGCATCTACTTGGTTGAAATTAAAAACAGCTCAAAGCTATCTTTTGGATTTTCTGGTTGGAAGGGCCACCAAGTCGAACATCTCTTTGAAAAATTCTCGACGAGCTGTTCGTTAGTAAAAAATAATAAATCGATAAAAATGAATCGCTAGAAATTCAAAAAAGAAAAAAAAATTCAAAATAAAAGTGCCTAATAATTTGAAAAAAAAATGATATCAATTAGAAATTTAGTAACTCGGACAATAATTCAGTTGACAAAAAATTAAAAAATTCCTTTCAAAAACCTATTGGAAAATGTTACAGAATGCGGTAAAATTATGTTCGCATTGAAGTGCTTCATTTTTTTTCGATACTTTCACCGTACGTAGAACTTAACCTCTTTTCTTCTGTCATATCAAAAGCGAAATGCCGATCTCAGAGCGTTGGTTTTGACCACTAAAAACTTTCTTCTCTCGAAAATGACTTTACGAGCCCATCGATTATTTACTTATACTAAATGGAGTATACGTATATGTCCAGATACTGCCAATGATTCTCTGCAAAGGTGAAACCATTACGAACTGAGAAGTTATCAACCATTGGATACAGTTATCTGGGTACTTTGTATTTGTACACGTAGTACGCTGAATTTTTGTGTACAATCCTTCATTCAGCAATTAAAACGACCTCAAGTTGACCCTTCATAGATCTCTTTCGCTGTACACAATAACGTTTCAATAACATCCAAAAAGACACCCGATCTGGGTAACGTTTCGAACGAGTAATCGAATGAAATACGAGTATAATTTACACATGTACGGTACACATTACACTCGCATACAAGTACTTGTGAACTGCATCGTCGCTCGGGTAAACAAATCGCAACACCTACGCGAGTTCGAACACTATTTATAGTTTATAGAGCTGTACGGTAATACGTAGCGGTAGTAGGTCTAGGCACTGTAAAGGTATCAAGAGAGAGAGAGAGATGATATACATATACGAACTAAACCGGATAACGTACTTTGGTGTAAATGTCATCAGCAGTGGTGGGCGAATTGCTGACAGGACTACGAGGCAATCCGAGATCTTCGTCGTCGCTCACATTATTTTCAACGTTTCTTTTTCTGAGCACTTCCAAAAGTTCAGCCTGCCAAGCAATCAACGCGCAATTAAACACCATTAAGAGAAACAAGGAAAACAATGAACAAACGTATTAGTAACCGGTATACAACAACTAAAGATATTCGTACGGAAGTAAATGAAAACAAAAAAAAAAAAAAGAAAAAAATATCGAAATCGAAATATGGTCGCCAACGCACTCAGCACGAGATCATCGCGATTCGCAAAAACGACGCGCGATCGTCACCACACTTCCGTATCTGAACGCGATCGAATAATATTTGAATATAGCAGCGCAGCGAGTCGTCGTCGCTTTCGTTTCACTTTTTTTCACTTTTCTTCCATACACTGCACAGCTTCCTTTGAGCATACCGTAGAATGTACTCGCACATTGTACACATTGTCAGCCGTTTTTTCCCTCTTTTTTGCCATTTTTCACGTGTACCAGTCGTCGTCGTCGTTGCCGTACGCACACGCAGAACTTCATTCCATCGAAAACGGGTTTGAAGAAAAGCAAAATCGTACGCCAGGCCAGCGCAGCGTTTCACTTTAAGACGCCGAATGCGCGTATACCTTATACCTTATACCTATACCTATAGGTAGTAAGTACTAGGTAGGTACATTAACCTGAAATCCGGATGGAGAAGTCTCAAACGATTGTAAACGTGTAAAAATACAACACACACTCGAACACAGGTCAAACCAGTTTTTCATTTCTTTTTTTTCGAAAATAATAGGCGTAAATGTTATCGAGTAGACTTGCAAGTACACATTCTTCGTATAAATAAATTTATGTCACATGCGTATAATACCGACGCTAGTGGCCTACATAATACGGAGAAATTCTTTGTTTCCTATTTATAATCTACATAGTATAGGTACTTGTTTTGTAAATGTACATAGAAATACTTATGTATATGATATACTACAAAAGAGGGTTGCAACTGGGTATGAAAACTACTTGAATCAGTCTTCCGATTCTTTCCTGCACTTCGTTCGATGAACTATGCACTTGTAAAACGAAAACTTGGCGTGATGTTTGTTAGGGAAGAGGAGGAGGAGGAGAAGAACGATTGGGTTAGTATGCGCCACATACAAAGTAGAAATGCTAAAATCGGAGAATGAATCAGGAACCATCTAAACTTGCTGACTTTGATTTCAACGAAATTTCATCAACACTCAACACGTCAACAGTAATCCAACAAAATTAGCACAAAAAATAGCTAAATGAAGAACTAATTTATGACTAAATTTTTAACGAACTTTACCGACGTAAAGTCTACTATTACGATCATAGTGGTTGTATCGCATAATACATGGAAGGTACATATATAAATATATAGCAACCGAGTATGCTATATGAAGAGAAGGAAAGAGTACCTTCTTCGACCGAGGCCAAATCGTAAATGAAATGAGTTTGGCTCGGTCAGCTCCAGGTTAACAACGTATGGGAGGAGTCAGCCCCACTATATCCTTCTCCCACCAACCAAACTAGTGTTCAAGTCATGTGTTTATAACCAGCAGGTGTCCCGCACTCGTTCCGAATTGGGGAATACAACGCTACCCTTTGATAACAAGAGATCCGAATCCCCCTCCCCATCCAACATAGCAGCAAGCTCACAAAACAATAGACTGCAAGGCACAAAAGAAACCTTTATACCTGCTTGCCTCATCCAGGAATTTCAAACAGTTAGCCTGACTTTCTGTGCCATATTGTCATTGAAAATCAGGCCATTACCGACGATTGGGAGGGGGGGATACCAACAAAAATCATTTTGAGGTCCTAAAAGACCATTAAGATAATTATTGGCTATGTCACATACTTATTTTCATTATTAAAATCGCTCCAATTCGGTCAATCGGCTCAGTTTGGCGGCGGATTAGATATATATAAGTGGCGATGACCTAGGGTCAAAATTCATTTTGGCCCCATTTTGGGGGAGGGGGTGCTGAGGAGTCAAAAATACAAAAATTGTTCCTTTTTGTGTCAATCGATAGAGAATCCAAAAGTGCATAACATATCCAAAAATCAACCTCTTAGGTCAATTAGGAGTGGAGGTGTGAGGGTTTTCTCCCTTTATGACCTTGAAAAAGAGCTGTTCCTCCCCTATCTCCCCGCCAAAATGGGCTAGGAACTTAAAATTAGGTATTTACATTCAGTAGGGCTCGACTTTTCAGCCCCTATTGCCTCCCCCTCACAGCTCAAAAAATTTAGGCACTTTTCCCTTTTAGGGAAAATTTTTAGATAGTGGATATGTAACATATCCATATCAAAAACGTACACCACCTACTCACCAATTTTTTTGCACATTTATCCAACTTGAACATTTTAACATAAAATGTAAAAATAATGCATTACTCTTTTATCTGAAATTAAAATGAAATGATTTTGAGTTAAAATGTCGTCATCAGTTGATCCGTCAACAGTTGACCTCGAACTTGCATTGATTTTAAGATTTCAAATTGAAATGTTGAGGAAAATTAAAGATGTTTAAAGTTGAACCGTAAACCGTTGACCTAGACTCTGGATTGATTTCATGATTTTCGGTCGAAATGTTCAGGAAAATTAGTCAACTTTGATCCTGTATAATAGGTCCAGCTCAAGTAGAAAAAGAGCTGATTAGATTTTGGTGCAATTCTGCACAGAGAAAGCTGAGCTTTTGCCAAAAAAAACCTCAATTTTTGGTAATGTATTTTTAACGCGATTTCCCTCGTCAATTTTGACAGATCGCTTTGAAATTTTTACAGCAGATTTAGTTCATATAAGAGAAGAGCTGATTAAATTCTATTACTATTCTGGGCACAGATAACTGAGCTTTTGCCAAAAAAACTCATTTTAAACTCGTTTTTTTTCAACATGATAACTACCGTTGAAGTGGTTTGATTGGTTAGGACATATATAAGGAGAAGATCTGATTAAATTTTGAAGGAATTTGGTGCACAGAAAACTGAGCTTTCACAGCTCAACGTTTTTTTTTTTCAGTTTTTCGCGAATATCTCGCAAATGAAGCATCCTAGAGAAAAATAAATGGCGTTTTGATGGTCAGTAATTTCACGTTCTACAACTCCGGTTCTATGATATTTTTCTCGAAAGTTCATCGTTTTCGAGAAAAATTATCTCAAAGTTTGAAGGCTTCTGATTCGTCGAAATTCTTACAATTTGATAGGTTGAAGCCATTACTTTCTACTAAGTAGGGGTTTAATTCGTTACCTATGATTCTGTATTGAGTTAATTTTTCAGCTTGATTTCTTCTGATGATCCCTTAAGAATACCTTCAACCCGAGGACAACATAGGTAGGATGTCCGGTCCTCTCAATGGCCCTAAATATGCTTTCTAGACAATGTATGTAATATGACAAGTACAAATTTTTTTTTCATTAAAAAATTAAATGAAAATTTGAGAAAATTACCAAGAAATCAATTTGTATTAAAATCGACCTATAGAATCTATTTTTAACATCTTTCTCTTTCTCTTCAGTCAGGTACTTCACTGCAGACTATATACTTTATCTGCTTTTCTAAGGATTTTCTGGTGATATCCTCTGCCTATCGTAGGAAGTGACTAATACAAGAAAAACCAAGGGAAACTCGTTTCACCTATTCTGGTCCATACAGAATTTTTTTAGACGAACATAGATTATAACATGAACAATTGAAGGAATATCTGAAACTTATGGGTCACAAGCAGGGAATGGAACTACCAACTATGCGGTCCAAAGTAGAGCTATGCTACATTATATCTTCATCGCAAATCAAACCAAACATAATATCATCGACTAGACTGTTGTGCATTTAACGGTGAAAAATTTTTTTTTACGATTGTTTCATAACTTCTTATTTTTTGTATCACTTACATTTGCTGACTTTCGTTTTTTTTTCTTCACTGAAAAATGGTAAACATACCAGTAATAAATATCTACATACGAGTAACGATAGAGAGGATGCGAATTATTTGAATATTTTTCGAGCATCAAGGCACAGTAAAATCATTTTATCGTAACAACTCCATTCAAAAAAGCGAAAAATTTTTCTCAAACCAGGAAAAGATCGTATATGCGTAGGAGGAAAAATACTACGCACATGCACATTTACTACCATACGCGACCACTGGTATACCAATAATAAAAATTGTAGTCTATATACTCGTACGAATACCGACGATACGTAAAATACGTAGACATAGGCATATTCGTATATACTTATTCGAATCGCATAAAACAAACCTCGATAAAAATGCCGCGTGTAGTATAAAATTATGAAAATATTCGCTTATTTATATCGAAATAATTCGATTTTACTTTTTCTTGTCGACGCGTCGTTAATCGAGGTCGTATAAGAATTCCGTATCATTAAAGATTTATTTCCGAATTGCGATCTTTTTATACAAACATCACACGTGTTCGACGAAACAATAATAATGGAAATTATTTGCCAGCGTTTGGTTTTTAATTAAATAAGTAAATAAATTGTGCGTCGATATTGAAAACAGAAGTCGATTTCCAACAGTGAGATTTTTTCAATCACTTTCGACGAAAATTAGGAGTTTTTTTTTTTTAGTTTGACAGAAGTGAAACTTATCGATAATACGTTTATTTTTAATTACTTCTTTCGGAGATCTTTTTTTTTCCTTGTCAGGAATTCGTCCGATATTGTTTTCTTTCTAATTTAAAAACTTTGAATTATCTGTCGACGATTGGATTTACCCATTGAAAAATTTTGAATGCACAATTGTACATGGTAATTCTTACTTTCAGCTCCTTAAATGCACCTTCAATCTTTCGCTCAAATTATTTCTCATGCACATCTGAAAAGAGAAGAGTTGCACTGTCGCATTTACTCCGATTTTGATAAAACTCAAAAAAGTTGGAAAGAGCACGTTGAGAAACCTTTGAATCTACATTTTTGGCAACTTTCGTAAAGAGTTTTCGATTTTAAACGAATTTTTGAAGGGCTTCTTTACAGATTTTAGAGAAACAGGCTACCATTAGAATAACTGCTGATAAACGAATAATTTTAATAATTTATAGAAAATTGAAAATTATTATACAATGATAAAAAAAAACTTTCGTAATGACCTTGTTCGATGACGAACTTTCGATAGAATAAATTTTGAAGTTGTGGTATATGACCACCAAAAAACTAATAAGCCGAGAGGTTCAAAATCTAAAACTAATAATTTTTCGAGTCAGATATCAATAAGCAGATGATCTGCTGATTACGATTCGGACAATAATTTCAATTTAACCTCCTTATGGCTTCAAGAGAGGAGAAGGGACGACCGCATTCCAAATTGGCAATACTTTACCGCTGGGGTAGAGCAAGGGTGTAAAAATACGTAGTACTAATCTGACTGAGAAAATTCATAGGGATCTAATTTGAAAGAGGGAGGGGGTGCTTAATTAAAAATTTTCGAAAGAGGTATAAAAATATAAGTAATCCGGCTGTTTGATCCCGAATATGATACTGATATGGTTGTAAATACCATATGGAACGTGAGAGGGGGAGATGTAATATTACAATTTGACAAAATTTTCAATTGGGGTATCGACATGTAATACACGTAGGTGATTTGACCTTCTGATTTCGAATCTGATATTAATATGACTCTAAATGTTACAAGGTCCTAGGCAGGGAGAAGCGAAATTTAAAATTGACAAAATTTTCGAGTGAGTACCAAAATATAGTTAATTTGGCACTCAATTTCAGAAATGGCCAAATTCACGAAAAAAAAATTCGATTCTTTCACTGTGATTCCACGATTCATGAAAAAAAACAAGAATCTGAATTTAGAATTGCAATGTGAGCTGTAAGTCGTAATTCTTGACGTGATAAGAGATAGAAGAACAAGGAAATTCTGTCCTTGATTTAGGTTTTTTCGTTCCTCAAAGAAAGAACAACGTCGTTCATTCTTTGTTCTTTTGATTTTTATTAGGTACATCTACAGTCCCTACTCAATGTACACACCAAATTTCAGCTTCCCAATTCTATTTGGAGGAGAGTTATGCGAGGAATAAATTCAAAAAAAAAACAAAAAATTGGAAAACCTCACCAAAAAAACCACATTTTTAGGGATGTGAGAGAATGCAATGGAGCTGAAAAGTCGGGACCCTAAAAAAGCACTTCTTAGCTTATTTTGGTGGAGAGATAGGGGAGGAAAAGCTATTTTTCAAGTTCAAAAAGGGAAAGAAGTCCTCATATCTCGCCTCCTGATTGACCTAGGATGTTGATTTTTGGATATATTATACAACTTTGGATTATCTATCAATTAACTTAAAAAAGAACAATTTTTGTGTTTTTGTCCCACTCAGCACTGCATCCACTAAAATGGGGAAAAACTGAATTTTGACCCAAGGTCATCCCCACTCATATACATCTAATCCAACGCCAAACTGAGCCGATTGACCGAATTTGAGCGATTTTGGTCAGTATCGAGCAGAGTAAATGATTTTAATGTTCGGGAAAAAAAATAAATAAATAAAAATAAATATCCGACATGACCAAAAATTGCCTCAATGGTATTCTACTACCTCAAAACGGATTTGCTGGTATCTTCCCCCGCCCCAACCACCGTTGGTCGATGAATTGTAATAGCCTGGTTTTCATTTAAAATATGACCTAGAAAATCAGGCTAAAAAGTAAGTAATTAGATATAAATACAATCACCACTCAGATACTGTATAAATATTAATAAAGCTTCACTCCAGAATATTTTCTTACAACTAACTTAAGTTGATAAATGAAATTTAAAACACATTTTCAAAATGATTACTTTATATTACTTTGTAAACCATCAACATTATGTTAGCTAAATAAAAAAGTAGTTATCAATAAATTTTTTTAGCCTTATTTTTCATTATTAAATTTAAAAGCTTCATGACGTGGGAGTTCGTGCTCTTTCTAAATACATACTCAAGTTTCATTAATATCGAAACCTAACAGTGTAAACACTTTCCTCGCGAGCTCGTTTCATTGATACCAATCTGAACATAAAGTTCATAAATAATGAGAGAACATTAAACATATCGAGATACGTTTCACCCCTTCTCACATTTTACGTATAATTAAGCGTGAATTATAATTGAAAGAGAGGCCAGATGGCAAAACAAGACTGTTATATAATGACGAAACGAAATAATTGTTTTTTAATCAACTCAATAATCATCCATTAATGCTCAATATTTCGATATACGCTGCTTCGTATCATATTCCAAAAACACGAGAACTATTGATTTTATAAAACGAAAGTGCTCAGCTCCGATGGCAAAACTCTTATTCATTCCTAATGTTTTCCATTAAAAAAAAAAAAAAAATCCAAGATAGGTACAATATGTACACATTCCAATCACATTTTTTTTTTATTAAAAATAATCCAGATGGAAGGACTACTACTAGAATAATTAAAATGAAACCAAATGTAAAGCTTTTATTCATACATCTCAAACCATTTTCTATCATTATTAACGTTTTTTGCACACCTATCGTATGAGTGTACTACGTCTCATATTCTCCCTTCGAAAATAAACTTGAAATATTAAAAATTCGAATTGCAATCGTAAAATTTTCTTTTCATACAATTTTTTCTCGTACCTCTACAATAGAACGACTGACAATCGAACAATGGAATATTAATAACGCTGCTTTCCAAATTCGCAATACTTCGTGTACGCAAAATAAAAAATAATAATCGAAACTGTACCCATATTATATAATATATAGAACATACCCGCACACTTGAATGAGGAAATCCCAGTCTAGTTGGATGGGCATACAAGGAAGTTTCAGATCCAGAGCCAGGAGATCTCTGCTCTGACGTAAAAACGCTGTCATGGCTAAGACTCAACAATGTGGACTGCAACGTCGTTCTGCAATATTAAGGCGAAAAAAAAAAAAAAATTTAAAAACGTGATCGTCCATCACGAGAAAGAACTTATCGCTAGAATCAAATTACAATATTGAGTTGTGTTTTTTTTTTGTTTTGTTTTATAAAATCATCCAAACTGAGAATGAGATTCGTGACAAAGCGTTTCTTAAGCTAAGAATACGAAACAGTTTAGCGGTAAAAAAAAAAAAAATAAAATAAAAAAAAACCCTACGTAGGTATTGAGTACAGATACAAGGTACTTCGACTATGTGCTATGGTAAAATTAGCTCTGATTTGGTTTCGCTTTTTGTGCAGTACGCTGCGCTATGCGATAATAATAATAGTAAAGGGTAAGAGAGGAGATGGTAAAAATCAACGTACCGTCTTTGAGAATTATCGGTTGTATCATCGGTCAAATGACTAGTAGAATGACTTTTATTAGTCGGTTCCCAGTTAGAGTCGAGCTGCTGTTCACAAGCGTCAAAATTCTCTTTGGAAGAGTGAAGCGTAGCGGTAACAACGTCAACGCTACCGTTCGACGATGAGATCACTGGTGGTCGCGGTTTTCTACGTAATATCCTTGTAATTGCTCGAAAAGGTTGTAGGAGTTTTTTTTTCTTCATATCTGCAACGATAAGAGAATAACAAAAAAAAACCATCAGTAACATAAGTACCCACTTAGGACTTCTTCGCTACATAACCTAGATTGGCTTTGTTAATTTAACGCACAAACATGTAAAACGTCTCGCGTCGCATCGTCGTAATTCGCGAATTGTCCACGTAACATTACGTAAACATAATTTTGCACATGTTTTGGAAAACGATTCATAGGTCTAAGGTCTTGACTATTACGATCGCACAATCGCGTCGCTTCGTCGTCTAGATAAATCCGAATAATTAAAAAATCTAATTGAACGTACGTGCCTCAATTAAAATACTGGTTACTTGTCTCGTCTCTCTTTTCTCTCGCTATCGCCATTCGCGTTACTGCTCAAATCATCCCACCAGAGCTCAACACTCCTCTCGCTGGTCATGTCGGCAATACCGACAAAATCCTATTTTCTTCGTTCGTCGTATCAATTAAAATCTTTGTCGACGACGGTGTAATTACCTATTACAGTCGTCGTGGCTTTTGCTGCTTTATATAAATGTACTTACGAGTACTACACTACACAGTACACATACCTACCTACAAATACTAATGACGATAACGTGCTAAATTACTTTGTCTTTTGACGACTATGTTACGTTACTCGAGCTCGACTAAAATCGCCCAACAAGATGACAGAGAACAAAAACCAAAGGTGACATTGAAATAAACTCCTTTTTTTCGCACATATTGTTTAAAAATTCTACCAACGTCACGTGATCTTTTATACTCATTTATTTCGAACGTGTACCGTGTGGCTCATTTACATGATAAAAAAAAAAAAAAAAACTCACACAAAACAAAACGTAGGTATCCGTCGAATAGATAAATTTAATACTCTTTCACCCATAAATCAACTCGCTTACGCCGAAATTATTTATAGCTTCTATTAAAGGCAATTTTAGTACAGTGTACTAATTCAATAAACGGAACGAAAAAGGCAAACTTTTGAACGAGGTCGATGTTTATAACAATTTTCTTCAACTTTGACGGATGAGAGATGCTGAGAACTATACACGTTCGAGCGTCTTTTCAATTTCGTATTTCTTTTTGCTTTTTAAAACCGCAGCGTATATTTCGAAGAAAAACTTACATAACACCTCCTGACGTTTTGTTAAAACGTAAAAATCTTATCCTTGAAAATTCTCGCGCAAAGAAAAATAATATAAATAAAAATGAAACAGCTACGCGAGAGTACTGCGAGATTTAAAGGGAATAAATTCACGCGGGCTGTATCTCCACATCCATTTTGTACTCGATCATGATTCAGAAATGAAAATAAAGGATTAAACGAATGAAAAACACGGCAGGTTTTGCAAAGCTGTCCTTTTAAAATACGCCACGCGACGGAATGAAGAAAAATAATTTCTCTCGACGAAGGTATTATAAACGTTAAAGTCAGGTGACGTATATTCCTAAATTGATATTTGGGGTTAGACGAGATAAACTCGAGAAAATTATTTTCAAAATGATCACACAGTTCTCGAGTTCAGTTTTTTTTCTTTTATAAACTCCAATATTTACAAAAGTAAAAAAAAAAAAAACATTAATTTACTAAATTGGGTGTTTTTAAAATTGAAAATTAAAGGAACGTGTTTCCATAAGCGAGCAGTGGAATATTACTAGTGTGTGTGGAACACAACGTCTTTGATCCCTCATCTTTGATTTCACTTCTTTGATAGCTTTGTTATGATCTCTCATCACTGATCCCTCATCTTTAATCTCTTGCCTGGATCTTTAGCATTTAATCTCTCGTCTACTCGTCCTTGATCGCTTTATTTTGGTCTCTGGTCTTCGATCTCCCAGTATTTGATCTCTCATCTTTGCTCTATGGTGCTTGATCTCTCATCTTTGATTTCATTTCTTTGATAGCTTTGTTATGATCTCTCATCACTGATCCCTCATCTTTAATCTCTTGCCTGGATCTCTAGTGTTTAATCTCTTATTTTGGTCTCTGGTCTTCGATCTCGCAGTACTTGATCTCTCATCTTTGCTCTATGGTGCTTGATCTCTAGTATTTGATCTCTCATCTTTGATCTCCTTGTTATACCTCTTGTCTTTGATATCTCATTTCTGATCTCTCCTCATTGATCACTTGCCTCTGAACACTTGGTTTCAATTTTTCGCCGTGGATCTATCCTCTTCAATCTCTCATTTTCGATCCACTTGCTTTTGATCTCTCCTCACTGACCTCTAATCTTTGATCTCTTTGTTTCGATCTCTTGTCTTTCATCTCTCATCTTTGATTTTTGGTCTTTGTTCTCTTCGTTTTGATCGCTCGTCATGGATCTATCCTCATTGATCTATAATCTTTGATATGCCATCTTTGTGCTCTTCTCATTGATCTCTTCATTTTGATCTCTTCTATTTCATCTCTTATCTTTAATCTCTTTGTTTTGATGTGTGATCTTTGATCTCTCATATTTGATCACTAGTCTTTAATCCCTCCTCATTAATCTGTCATCTTTGATCTCTTTGTTTTGATTTCTCATCTTTTTATCTCTCATTTATCTTTTTACCTGATATCTCATCATTGATCTCTTTGTTTTGATCTATCCTCTTTAATTTCTTCGTGTTGATCTCTCATCTTTTATCACTCACTGATATTTCTCATTGAAATCTAACCTTCAATCTTTTGTCTTTGAACCCTCTTCTTTGATCTTTCATCTTTGATCTATTTGTTTTGATGTGTGTCTTCGATCCCTGGTATTTGATCTTTAGTCTTTGATCCCTTTTCTTTCATTTCTTTGTGTTAATCCCTTGTCCTTCATCTCTACTCATCAATTCAGCAATCTTTGATCTCTTGTCTTGATTTGCTCAATTACGAGTCATTGATCCCTTTGTTTTGATCCCTTTCTTTGATCTTTCCTTATTGATCTCTTGTCTTTCATCATGCTTTGAAAAACCTCTCTTGAATGACAACCGTTGTATTGATTACTCATGTATCTCTCTGTATACTTATGTTTGATTCTTATACAATCTATGTTTTCATCTCTTGTCTTTAATCTTTGGTAATTCATCTCTCATCTTTGATCTCTTTGTTTTAATCTCTTGCCTTCGAACTCTCATCTTTGATCTCTCATCATTGATCTCTTGTCTTTCATCACACATTGAAAAACCTCGCTTGAATGACAACTGTTGTATTGATTACTCAGTATACTTATGTTTGATTCTTATACAATCTATGTTTTCATCTCTTGTCTTTTCTTTGATCCCTCATTCTTCAACTATTGCCTCTGATTTCTGGTATTTAATCTCTCATCTCCTGGTCTTTGATCTATTTGTTTTGACCGTACCCTTTGTTTTGATCTCTCATCATTGATCTCTCAATAATTTTTCATCTTTGATCTCTTCTTATTGATTCTTTATCTTTAATGTATTTTCTCCACTGTATCTCTCTGTTTTCATCTCTTGTCTTTGATCTCTCCTCATTGATATATTATGCATGATTTTTGATCTTTGATCACTCCTCCTTAGCCTTTCATCTTTAATCTCTTGTCCTTGATCCGTCCTCATTGAACTCTATTTTGATCTCTCGTCACTGATCTATCGGCTTTGATCTCTTATCTTCAATTTTTCCTCATTGACCTCTTGTCATCAATCCATTAAAGGGGTATTTTTGACCTGCAAGCGTTCCCTACCCATGAACGAAAGAATTTTGTTGTATAGAATTCTCAAAATGCTACGGAACACAAGTATCAAATGAAAGTAGGCATTCCAGTTTAATAATACCTACAAATACTTTCAGCAGGTCCACACCAAGACTATGTCCATGTGACCATATTATATTCATACCCTTTCCTCCTCTTCAACAAATTTCTAAATACGCTGCACTGCAAAAAAGGGTCCGTCTACCTATAATTAAACATACACTGTTGCAACAACTAAACACTTTCAACAGAATTCATAATAATTAAGGATAGTTACACGATGCAATCTACACATATATAGAAATACACCTAAACGTGTAAAAAGGAAAGCGGAAACGAACGTTTAACATTTCCTCGATCTAGTCGAGCTCGAGCCCCACAACTGATCCGTCGCGCCGATAAAAAATTACGTACCCTGGTGAAAATGAAAACAAAACTAAAATTATGGAAATTAAATTCTCCACGTACGATTCCCATAGGCATAGACAGCATTGCCGGCCGTCATCGGTCATTACACTTCTAGTGCTGGAATTATTATTATTTCACGTACGCGTTTCAATTATCAGGTATAAAATAAAAAACGAAACTGTTGCCGGATTAATTAATATCGTGTAGGCATTGCGCAGACAAAGCGGATCGAGGGATGGAACGAATCTCATCTTTTTTCCACGAGTAGATTATTTTTTAATGACGTTATTTGTTGGATGCGGTGATTTTTTTTCGATTACTCGGGCCACACTGTTGCCTTTTTCATAAATTAGGTGTGTACTGATGAAAAATAAACGTAAAAAGGTACCTAATTTTACTTTGAAGGAAATTTAGGTAGTTGCTATGCGCGTAATGATGATGATGATATAATAAGAAACGCGGCGAAGATAGCGATATTCAATAAAAGGTAAATTTTAAAATAATGAAAACGTTCGCAAATAGTGCGGTAATAAAGAGAAGTAAAACGAGATGAAAAAAAAAATTGAATAAACGATAGATAATCAGTAAGTCTAAGTATATATAGATATATACCTAGTGTACAAATACAAAAGTCATCGTATATAATGATACGATAGCAAAGTAGACTTCTCAGCATTAAATATCACAATCACGCGGCGCGACGCGACGTGTATCTTGTACTTTACTCTGCTTTACTCAGTAAACTATATGCGCTTACTTGTAAAAAAAAAAAAAAAAAAAAAAAAAAAAAAAAAAAAAATAGAAGAATCGAGCCATAGACATTGAAAGAAAGCAACTAAGAAGCAATGATACACACAACGTAAATCATTTTGATTCGTTCGAAGATTGCAATGGAATACAAAAAAAAAAAAGTAGAATAGACAGCTACATTATAACCGTATTCTTTTGGCTTTTAATAATTATGATTTATGGCTATTGCACATGCCATATAGCCTATACCTTACCTTACTATGTACTATAAGAATCTCATCGAGAGCTAAAAATAGACGCCAGCGCATAAATGATTTTCACGGTTAGCGAATTTTTTTTTCAACGGATTTTCACGTTATGAATGTGTCACGTGCATAATCGAATTACTTACATCTATCTATAACGTAAGTAGATGAAGTCTACAATGTGCTTTGAAGAAACGCAAGGCAGGCGAACGGTACACCGTGCGGACGTGTACCGCCAGATATTACGTAAAAATCGCGTATGTCATTGGCGAGCTCAAATATTGAGACAAGCCATTTGAACTCGTATGACGGGGCGATGAAAACAGTTCAATGCTGAAAAAAATGCGGTCGATTCTGAAATTAATATTGTCACGGGTTGTTGCACCACACTGACCGGGCCGCGGCCGTACCACCTTCGTGAAAGTAATTAAAATCTCATTGCTCGTGTACGTACGTACGTACCTACCTACAAATTTACCCGCATATTTACAAATAGGAGCTGCTGCGAAAAAAAAAAGGCGAAATGTAAATTTATTCCTTTAACGATGCGATGATGACGATGGCATGCATCGAAATGGATAAATTAATATCGAAAATACTAGTTACTATTAAAGCCACGGTTCTAGCTTATATTATCGGTGGAAATTTACTTTTGTTCCAGTTTTAGCTATGTTACTCGAATAAATTGCTGTAATTATGTAAAATTTTTATATAATGAAAATTTTCATTATCAAGTAGGTGTTTCAAAATATTTAAAAGATGCTTTCTATTTATTCGTAAAATGGTCCAAAGTAAGAAAACTAGGCTTCAAAAATTTTAATCCTTCTCCTAGCTGTATTCAAGCAGACAATTCTCCAAGCTATGACCCCGTATTAATTACTGAAGCCTTCGCTACCTCCTTTGTAAAAACAGCCAGTGACGCGAGCCAGTACCAAACTTTCATTGAATTTAAGAACCATGTAGACACTAATCTTGATATTTCAGACGCAATACATGAACCTTACTACTCAAAATTTACCCTAGAAGAACTAAACTCAGCCATTAGTATCTCTAAATGTTCAGCACCAGGTTCAGATCATATCTA
>FIZR01000764.1:0-12622 GCA_900060175.1 Ferrisia virgata | reverse complement strand
GGCATGTGAAAATTTTTTTGTAAATTCTCTCATATGTGTCCATCATTTTGGCATAAAAAACATTTCAGTACCTATTTTGCAAAAAAAAAAAAAAAATGAAAAAAATATTTTCAGGTTTTTACCAAAACACGAAAATTTTGGGCTTCTGTTTAGTAAAGTAAAAATTAAAAAATTATAAATTCATGGCTGGGTTCAACAATACCGATAATACTATTGATGTTTTCGATTGACCTCATGATTGTCTCACAAATCAGCTCCAAGGACAAAATTATCAACTATTGGTAAAGTACCTTAGGTACTTCAAATTTAACAAATGATTCCAAAATGTTTCCAACTTTGGCCTGACTCCGGAGTCAAGCCAGAATGAGATTCGATGAATTTCAGAGTGATTGCGGAGTCGGCGCATCAAAATTCAGGTCAGTAGAATTATGACTTCGGAGTAAGATGGAGTCAAGAGTTGAGGTCTGAAAATGAAGATGACTCCGGAGTCAGAAGTGAAATTTTGGAATCATGAAAACTGAATCTTTCGTCAACAACGGAGTCCAGGTGTAAAAATCAACGGTTAGTAAAATCACAACTCCGGAGTTAGAATGGAGTTGAGAGTCAAAGTTTGAGAATATTATAACGTAATGTCTCTTTGAAATTTGCAACGAATTTTCTCCAGTATCACAGGAATACGTCAAATTGAATACCAACCCTGCCCCTCCTCACCTTCAATTTATATCAAATTCAACGAATAAATGCACAAGAATTTTTGGATGTTATGAAAATTTTTGATTCCCAACATTGATTGATTCAGAAACGAACAATTTTGGCGATTTTTGTCTCGCAGTAGCCCATTTCCCAAATTTGGGCATAATTAAATTTTGATCCAAGGTTATTTTCACGAATTTTACACATGTAATGAATCAGTAATGAAGTCAAGAGGGGGGGGCGGGACCTTCTAGTCTAAATTCCTTCCTCCTCAGACCTACACACAGGATTGTTCTGAAGGAGAGGTATTAGTATTGTGTTAGTACTTTAGGCTAACTTGGAGCCAGATTTAAATTTTTGTAATGCGTTTTCAAAGATATTTTAGCCATTTACACAATTTTTTGGACCTAATAGTCCGAGTTTTCCTAAAAAATTCGAAAGTGGAGGTGGTCAACACTGAGGTGGTCGATTTTAGCGAATTTTAAAAAATTGACAACGGGTAGGGTTCAACAGTTGCCAAATAACCTCAAACTAATATGATAAAAATTTTAGCCTCTCAAGTTCAAATTTACTTTTTCTAGCAAAAGCTCAAAGCTAAAAAAAAAATACCAAAAATTTTCGAAAAATTTGATCAAAACTGGGTTTCAGGCCGTTATTTTTTATTCAAAATAATAATCAACCATGATAATTTTTCATCTATTTTTTACACTTTTTAAAATATTTTAAAATAATTTAAGAAAAATTTGATTTTGAAAAAATGTTAATCGAAATAGATGTATTCCTTTACTTTTAGTAACTTTTTTTGGGAAGAATAAAAAATCAGAGAAAAATGACTTGTTTCTCATAAAATGAAAATGTTTAAAAATCACTGGAAAAAGTAAGGAGGAGAGGAATCGCTGGAAATTATTTATGAGTTAAAATAACTGTATCAGATTCATTTCAATTGAAATTTTTTCAAAATAAAATTATACCAAAATATTTCAAAAAGTGTGAAAAATAATATTTTCCTGACCCCTCCAAAGAAGAGAGTAAAGATGAAAAATTATCATCGTCGATTATTTCACGTAACAATAGCGGTATAAAACCGCATGTTTATTAAATTTTTTTACGATTCTTGGAACTTCTTGGCATTTTTTTAGCTTTTAGCTTTTGCAGGGAAGGGTAAATTTGAACTTTGAGCAATAGAATTTTTACCACATTAGTTTGAGGTCATTTGGCAACTAAGTTTGCAAAAATTGATCAACCCTAGTCACCGCCCTCCCCCTTACTTGTGTATAGGTCTGAGCTTTCTTGATGTTGAAAAACTGCATCAGGTGAAATGCAAACAGCATTAAATAATAATAATTTAAATATTTATCGCAATCATTGGGAAATATTTTTTAAAATCAATTTTTCCCTACTTTTTATACTCGAATCGTTTCGTTATTCGAACAACATTCTAAAATAAATATTATAACCATCGGATTAAATTAATTTCGAGGGAAAAAAATCCTTGAAAATCATCACAGAACATTCGAAAGATAACTGCTGCCGGCAAGGAAACGCCTTTATCAAAAGGAAAAGATCAGCTGTACCGAACGAAGGAACGGAACGGAACGGAACGTCGCAGTAAAAAAAAATTCAATACCACTTGAGGGATAACTTTTGGCGAATTAGCAGCAAACATGGCTTTCGTAACATTTGTAATATCTGTTTCGTTATGTTTTTCCACACCCAGTATTTGGAGAAGTTTTACAAACCCTGGCCTACATCAATGTTATTGATAGCATGTCATTAATTTTTTTCCATTTGATCTGCGATCTCTCACAATGTACTTACTCGCGGAAAAAATGGAATTTTTTTCCCAAATGCAAGTATACACTTATGTATTGATAATCAGGTAAGTATAATATGAATTGTTTTTATGTTCTGTGGGTTTGTACCTTTCCAAAAAGTTACAATATATCACACAGTTTATAAATACCGCGTTAACATCGGTTATAACCTTGAATAAGTCGTGTAGAATATTGCAAAAAAAAAAACAATACCACCACAATTGGATTGGAAACATATTTCAGAAGTTCGACACGCCTATTTTATTGATGAAACCCCGATTATATATTATGTATGCGTATAATAAACAGAAAAAAAATACGTATAGGTTACGATTTTAGCGATGACTGATATAGCATCCAGCGTCAGCGTCTTATTTAAAGTAACGCCAACAACCACACGTTTTACAATCGAACTCTCGTATTTTTTTCAAATGATTAATCGAATATGAACGTGCGAGCGTACACATTTACGATAATTTTACCAAACAACGCGAGGTATAAAATGTATGTATAAACGAGCTGATCTGATACCATTCGTATTTTCACATACCACAAAAGTTCTAATCCGATGTCAATCAGTAACGGAGTTGAACTTACAATCATCGCAAATACGCACAATAATTATGATGGAAGTTTACACGCGATCGTGTATCACACCTGTCGCTGTGTTGTCGTCTTTATACATATATGTGCTTTGAAAATTCCCTAAAGTGAAATCACATCGATACAGCGATACTACATATATACATTCTAGGCTAATTCCAGGGCATCGCTTATCAATCGTACCGAAATGCATTAGGCCATCGATTTAAATACATCGCACACCGTTGGTAAAACACATCGATCAATTACATTCTCGATCAACATTACATCCATGAAAGAAATTAACGAGTAAATTACATCGTTGGTTGGGCTTTTAAAATTACATTTATATTTTTGGTTACCCTGTATAATATGTTTCGGACATAACCTAAGGCGATTTTAAATATCGATATAATTTTCTGTAAAGGTACATGTAAGGACATCGAAGTTGTAATTACCCAATCACCCATTCGACTATATCAGTTTAGTTTACGTTTGGCAAAAGTATATGTATGTACCACTACACTAACAGGAGTTACATTTTGACGACTATCTCCACGTTAACCCTCGATACTACGAAACAATACGATCAGTTCTCACGCTAATTTTCACGATTTAAAAAAAGAAAAAACAATACCGCGAATGCAGATGAATGTATACAATCTAAAATTGTAAGTAAAAAAAATAAAATAAAATAATCACTTATAGGTACATTCTATTTACATGATCGAAGGTCAATTCCATAAAGTATCAGTGTAATGACTTCGCGTACAGCCAAGTTGAAACAAGTGTATTTCAAGTGTTAGTGTTACAATTACCGACCTTGATCGATAGGTGTGTCTCATTAAATGCAGTTACTTCGGTGAAATATAGGAGAAAAAAACTCGCATCCAATTTTAAAATGCGCGCGTTTGGAGATCCTTTCGAGATTGAAATACTGCAACGAGCACGACTGTGTACTGTAGGTAATCTTTATAGGTAGAGGTACATTAAACGACGTACTTTTACACCCCACGCGAAGTTCTCACGTCATATTATACGACGACTATTATCATGCTCTGACAAATTCGCAGACAAATTCGTACCGCGTTTTGCTTCCATTTCACATTTATGCAGTTGGAGAGGTGCCAGTTACATTCTAATTTTCGTATTCATTGATAATATATTCCAACTACATCGTAAATGTAACTAGTATATAGATAGTACAATAATGAGCGTGTGCCAAACATCGAATTAAGATTAACACCGACTTTTACCAGTCGTGGAATGAATGCAATTTGAATTTAAACCTGGTATAAAATACACACATACAATACATACTACACATAGCTACAACACGTACAAGTTCGCGATTCTTCTCTCACAACTACCTCAATTCGTCATCTCCCTGTTCACTCGAGTTTCTTTATTTTTATCACTACATTTACGATTATCTCAGATCTGACCTCCTTTACTCAAAAAGTTTTTCATTTTATACGATAAAATTTGATATAATTTTATAATATTGAATGAATAAAAAAAAAGCAGATAAAAAACTAGTGATGGGGGGGGGGGTTACGTCCAGGTGGAAAGTGAACTTTCGTTCGAAGTTTTTCCAGTTTAAGGGCTGAAGGGAAGTTCGATCTTGCAAATTTGAAAAAAGAAACTGTACGTAATACATCAATGAAGATGGTTCGAAGCCTTTTCAAAAAAATTTCTTGGGTTCTTAAATTATTGTCTATAGATATCGTATTTTGAAGGTGAGGTAACCCCCCCCTCCCCTTAAGACTGAGGTAAATATAGAGGTCACCTTGAAAATCTGATTTCATATTCATGTTCAGGGGGTTTGCTTTACCCGAAAATGATACTAATATCATCAACATACCAATGAACCCAAAAAGTAGGGGAGGTTAAGCTGCATGGTCCAACTGGGACCCTAGATGGAATTTTGCTCTTCAGCCAAGATTTCATACTTCATTAATCTACAAATATGCTGAATATGGAAACCATTCCAATATTTACAGTTTTTTTTTTTTTTTAATATACGGCACGCATTTTGGATTTCACTCCCCCCTCCACCATTCAGAATGAGGTACTTATAGGGGTCCAACTAAAAATTTGATTTCATATTCGTATTCCGAGAGGGTTTGATTTATGCGAAAACGATATCAATATAATGAACGGGATGAGGGGGTGCTGCTAGGATACAGCAGTGGCTCCCACGAGAGTTTTGATCCTTGGTTATGATTTTCTACTCTCACAAACTGCAATTATACTGAATGCGAAAAATTTCGATGTTTAAAAATTTTTTCAGCATAGCTCTGTTTACCCCTATTTTAAGTTTTTTCAAATTTGAACCACGGCGCTTGGGAACTAAAATTAAAAAAATGTATATACGTGATAGAAGGGCCAAGTACACATCCAAAATGCATAGTTTCAAAATTGTACCAAACCAGTATCCTTGCTAAAAAAAATTAATAAAATTTTTAAAGGTCATTTTGGCGGTATATTATGGGGGGGGGGGGTTGATCTTTGAGATGCCTCTCATATAGATGCACAACGTGAAAAAAAATTGCGCAAATCGATCAATTAAAACTTTGAAAAAAAAATTATAAGTGTTTTTTTGAAAAAGTGCCCCTCTAGAAAACCACAGGCGTTGGGGTCCAAAACTTTGATCGAGTGTGTATTTCGACACTATGCAACTACCACCAAAGTAGCATCTCAAAATTCTACTGGGGCAATTTTGCCTATGCTTATTCCACCTACAGCCTTTATACTGCAGCCAATTTGGAAACTAATTTTTAAAAAATTGTAATTGAAAATTTTAATGAAACAGAACATTTGAAAATCATTAAAATTTTATTAAATGACAAGATTGATAAGCAATACGATGAAAAATTATCAATTTACAGCATTTTAGAAATGCTGAAGAACAGCCGAGTATGGACTCAAGCATCGAAAATGTTACCCTTCACTTGTTGATGATAATTTCTACAGATTCATAGCGAGGGATGGCTCAAAGCAAGGAGTTTCTACTTTTTCTGTGTACCATTTTTTGGGTCTCAGCTCATAAACATGAATGAACGAAGCGAGGATGAAATTTTGAAAAAAAAAAATGGACTTTTTTTTAACGATCAAAAAGTGCTTTTTCAGGAATTAAAAAAAAAATTAGCATAAATGCAAAATTTTAAAAAGTTTTTTAACCTTAACGGGGGTAGAGAGTGCAGACTTCAACCACTCCCTTCTCCCTTAGGTACGTCACTGGGGTATTTATAAAATCTGTGATCATTACGTGATCATGGTTTAATGGTCAAGCAAAGTAACTGATTCGTTATCAACTTTGAGTCAGATTTTCAACGCATGGTGTGAGGGGTGACCACGAAATCCGTGAAAATTGCTCATACCACGTTTCACTATTTCACCACACATCCTACCACCTAGAATGAAACTAAAATAACTCATCATTCCTAGATGAAAACTGATAAGTACCTTACTGAAATAATTACACACATACGTACATCTTAATTAATTAACTCTGCGCTGGAAGAAAATTGTCTAAACCATAGGAACGATCTCTCAACTCAGAATTGAATACACATACAATGAAACAAGCACTAAGCTTATCAAATTTCCTGAAATGATAAACTAAAATAAACAAGCTAAAAATGATGTAACAGAAAACATATTTATGTTTTTCGTTTGTGGACGTTCGTCGAACAAGAAAAACAGCACAGGAATGAAAAACGATAAAAAATAAAGTAGGTAGATGTACGAATAGTAAAGCTAATAGGTAACATCTGAAATACAAAGTACTAGACCTAATATTTACCAGTACTATACAAGATTTATTTATCAAACTTTATACCATTACGATTACATTACCGTAACAGGAAATGTACACGCCACAGGCAACTAGTAAGAAAAAATTTCGTAATATTATAAGCAAAATAATACGAATGTATTTTACCATTTAGAATGCATTTTACAGATTAATTTTTTTTTAATTGAAGAGCTCATTACTAGCCGATGATTCAAGTTGAAAATAATAAGAGTAGGTATTAAAGAGGTACGTAGGCTAGATTCGATACAAAGAATTCGAACCTTGTAAAAGAGTCCAATTTTCACAAACCGCACCAGGCAATATTCCATTACACAACGTAAAAATTTGCCATTAACAATACCACCATATCATCGAATGCGTATTGTGGTGATATAATAATCAACGAGAAGGCAATAAACACGTATAACATTAATTTTTTTCGTATTACTGGTTATTCAGGAACACCAAGTTTTCATCTTAGGACTTCTCATTGAGTACCTAGATTTTTTTGGTACACCTATCCTATAATTACCCCTAAAAAACTAGATGGCCATTGCACCTGATAAGTACGATCGAAGACCATCATAATCATATCATATCAAAAGAATATCTTCAAGTACAAACATATACGTACACACGAACCAGTACATACATAAATCATTGAACTCTATCATGCCTATAGTCGTTTCAAGTTTTTGACAATACCTCAAAAACACGTATGTAATATGTATCTCCGAAAGGGATCTGTTTGTCGGCTGTTTAGCGTGCGAGAGACGATGCAATGCGCCTACACTGAATCATCATCATCACCATCATCATCGTCGACGTCGTCGTCGTCGTCGTCGTAGCCATCTCGACGTTTGTTTTGCGATAATTCTCGCACTTTACATAAGGTGATACAAGTTTGACGAGCACACAGGTGCGCAAAACTATTCAACGTTCTTTACCACCGGTATATATCGCGAAACAGGTTTTAAACGGTTTCATTGACTTCTTCTTTTCTTTTATAACCATAATCCATGGGCTAGTTGTCGGCTAGATAATTAACCGTTACCATACGAAGAGTACCATACAGTAATCGACGAGATATAATCGTATTTATTTTCAGTTGAACGGCGTGAATGAAAAAAAAAAAAAAATCGAAAAAAAATTATAAATATACATATTGTAGTATATCTATCGTATATTCAAATGTTAACCTATTTTTAGATCGTCGTATATAGTCGTTACACATCGGCGGATATTTTAAATGTTGCCTACAAATACGGAATTGTTTTTTCATCGCGTACCTGCTATAACGTATCGACATAAGCATTTCTTTCGATGTTGTTTTTCGGTAGTCATTAAGATAAGCATCTTTTCTGGCCGGCAATACATATTACGAGCATTAGATTTAATGATAAGAACTTTATTAGTACGGTTGCATAAATATATTCAAAATTGATACCTATCGTATGCATAGGAGAAAATTAAAAATCAACTTATACTAATTATAAAATTGCATCATTCATATTAACTCGATGATTGAAACAATTTACCATCATGGGAGTTGATATTAAGTACAAGTAATAAATAATGTAATTTTTAAACGTCACACTTCAATTTATCATGCAAAAATCTCAACGATTGAAACATAATTTAATTTTTACTTTAAATAATGAATTCGCCAAACTCAAACATAGTTAGTCTAAAGCCAGGCTATAAATTATCCCTATACGATGATGATCTTATTTTGATAAATCATCGGAAGAAGTTTCTAAACAAGTTTATTTAATTTGCACGACTAAATAACCTGAGTGGTCCATGCTTCGTAATGAAAAATAAAAATTAAAAAGAAAGAATCGCTTTGCGATGTTTTTTCAGCTTGATTTTCATGACACATTACAATCATGAGAACTAAAAAAAAGCATCGCAATACGATGCTTTTTTTCCCAATCAGCATTGAGGATAGGAAGGATTCAATGGGGCTAAAAAGTCAAAAACCCTAAAAGCAGGGTCTAGGTTCCTTACTGACTGTACGTACCTAATTTTAACTTCCTAGCACAATTTGGATGGGAGTTATGCGAGAAACAAACTCAAAAAATAAGAAAAAACTATCAAAAAACCACATACGAGTATTTGGGGCTGTGAGTTGGAGAAATGGGTCTGAAAAGTCGAGACCCCAAAAGGCACATTTCGGGTCCCTACTCAATGTGTATACCAAATTTAAACTTTTTAGCTCATTTTGGTGGAGAGACAGGGGAGGGACAGCCTTTTTTTAAGGTCAAAAAGGGGGAAACCCTCATATCACCCCTCCTAGATGACCTAGGAGGTTGATTTTTGGATATGCTATACAATTTTGGATTATCTATCGATTGACTCAAAAAGGAACAATCTTTGTGTTTTTGGTCCCTCAGTAGACCCTCCCGCAAAATGGAGCAAAACTGAATTTTGACCCAAGGTCATCCCCTCTCGTACATCTAATCCGATGTCAAACTGAGCCAATTGACCGAATGGGAGCGATTTTGGTCGGTATCAAGCAGAGTAAATGATTTTAATGTTCGAGAAAAAAAATAAAAATAAATATCTGACATGGCCAAAGATTGTCTAAAAATAGGTTTGAAGGGGGCCGAATTTCGCTTTTTTTTTTTGAAAATGTGCATCTGTGGGGTCACAATAGTTGCGAAATGACTTCGAAATGACGTGGAAAAGATTTAAGCATTCTAGCTCTTTTTTTTTTTTTTTTTTTTTTATTACAGAACTTACTCAAAGTTCAAACATTTTCAAAATATCGAAAAAAATTTTTTTTAATATTTTTCTTTTAAATGGAATTATTACATACAAGTAAAAGCAAAATAATCGTTGGTAGCAAGTTTTCACCATACCCCCTTATATTAGTGGTTTTTAAAAAATGACACATTTTGCATTTTTACACAATTTTCTGAAAAACTATGACAGAAATGTTTTTAAGAAACGCCCTGGTAAAATGAATGTAGGACATAAATTTTGGATGGTTAAAAGCAAAACTTCAATTTTACCCCCCTCCCCCGTAACGATTTGATGTTGAATCAGAAGATAATATCACTGATCCAGTGACAGATAGTTGTGAATATTATGATGAGAATAACTCAATTTAATAAAATTCAAATAATTTTAAAATATTATATGCATATTGTACCTTTATTCAAACAATAATTACTTTAACATGAGATAACATGGCATTTAGTTCATGAAATTTGTTTAAGTATACTGAAAGAGAATTGAGCCCGCGTGTCTATGAACGTTGGTCACTGGCTCTCGCGACGCGATAGAAATATCACCTGGAACTTCACGTAAGAACATAACGCGTCCTTTTCAAACTCATTTTTAAGAGTTTCAATAGTTTTTTGAAAGAAATATGTAATAACCTTTTTTATTGAAAATTTTACTCGCTACATTTTTTGATCTAACTTTTTTTCTGTGTCCCATTTAGGAACTAAGTTAAACTGAGGTATTGTTGAAAAAAAAAACAGTTTTTTGTTTCACAAATGAGAACATTGAGGTAGAAAAGCACCATTCCGATTTTGTCTGATTTTAGATGTTTTTTTTAGGGGATGGTGATCTACAATTCTGCGAAATAAATTTTAGTCACAAATTTTCCCGTTATTTAATGCTAATTTGACTGTACCATTGTGATTTAGCAATCTTCTTAGGGTTTGTAATGTGGCACAATAACCAATAAAAGATTTGGAAATGCGTTAGGTGCCTATATGAATGATTGAACATCGCATCACACAGCAATTACACTGTAAAAACATTCAAAAACTACTTGAAGCGTTCAAATAAGTTGTTCAAACAAATATTTAGGACATTGCTTCCGCATGTATGAACATCACGAATCATTAGAACAAGGCCTTCACGATTTTCGCCCACATTTCGTACCTATTTCTAAGCACTGAGCAGGCATAGGTAATTACGAAAGTTTGTAAATTTAGCTTCCGATGTGATAACACGGATTAACGACGGGTAACGGTATATGGTAAAATTGTACAAATCAAATTCATTCGTACGTACCTGGACGTACTCATTTATTGGCTGGTGTCGTGTTTCATACATCGTAACGTAAAATTTAAATCATTCACTACTCGTTATTATTAATAAAGACGTAAATTAAATTTCACCTGAAAAACAAGTGTAAAAAAATACAAACATACATGTATACCCATCATTTAATAGGTATTTGAAGCTGGAAAGTTGAAATGTACACGAGTTTTTACTTTACATTCAATATGGAATTTCAATTTTAATTTTTTGTTTTGAAAAGTGGGAAATTTTCATGAAATGTAATTACCGTACTTTATCGAAAGAAATAAAATATTTTAGTGAAAGTGTCGCTGATTACTAACTCGGCTCATAACATATTGACTTTTTTGCTGCTACTTGTCCAGCCAAAAATTTAAACGATCAATTCATCTATGACGAGTTCCAATACCGGAAACACACTTAATAAGCTAAAAATATTAACTATACTCTTTGTGTAAGTATATTCTTAGCCAGGTATAATTATTTTTTAGTTAAGCAAAAGATTACGTTGGTTTTATTATTGCTTAATCACCACTACTACTACGCAGAAATGGTTTGAACTTTCACTGCAAGTACACAAATTTTTTCAAATGGTCGTTCGTATAGATCTCTATTTTTTTCCAAATGTCCATAATTCAATGTAGTTAAATAAACAAGGAGAAATACGCGTATTCAAATTTAATCAATCTTACAGAAATTGCAGTTCGACTTCACTAGTTAAATTGTATACGTATAGTATATTTAGACGTACTGTACATATCATCTACCTACTAGAAGGACCAATTTACGTTGATAATTTAATTACTACTTAAGCTATATAGGGCGAACATATACCAGTACAACGTATATTATATACCAACGTGTACGACACACAACGCGACGTTTAAATAATTAACGGTGTAAGAAGTTAATGAATGGTTAATCATTCGGCAACAAAGCATAATCGCCTAACACTTTCTCTGATTCAATTAAACGCATCAGTTGATGAAAATATTGAGAAATAAGCGTAGGTATGTTCGCACGGTGTTGTTAAAAATTCAAACACCATTGACATTGAGAACCGATTCGAGTATACGTACATAGGTGCTAAGCTTGGGCGTCAGATTAGCTAATAAGTGTACATAGGTACTCAAAAAGAAGCTTCTAAATATTAAACAGTGCTGAGGTGAGAGGTTTATTTTTTTCTTCTGGAGTATTGTTTGATTGACGATTAAGGTTGTCGCGGTAGTACATACTTAATTACAATCAACGAGTTTGGAATATTTGACCATCGTAGTTCGTGGCATAATTTTCAAAAACAAATGTCACCTTCCTTTCATTTCTGACTAATCATATTTCGTTTCGAGCTCAAGTTCATTTTTGTTATAAATTTCATCGTTGAATTAAACACATAGGAAAACGTGTTAGTTTATGTAAGATGAAAAAAATATCCAAAGATTTTTTTTTACTTTTTTCATAATTCAACTACTGTATAAACAGAAATTATTTTTTCACTACTAATTTCACACTTCGCAATCACACAGATAACTAGAGATAATATTCGATTAAGCATTTCTCTCTCTCTTTCTCTCTCGTTCTCTACCGTACACCAGTGTAAAAAAAAAATAATAAAATATAAGTATCCGGTTCATAAATCTACAACGACATAAAATCCAAATTTACCAAAAGATACTTACGTGTTGAAAAAAAAAAA